>JANXJC010000017.1:28949449-28968646 GCA_027564655.1 Leptodon cayanensis | reverse complement strand
CGCAGCCAGGTCTCCCCCCCTTTACCTCGCTCCTGGACCCCGTGGAAGTTGAGCGTGAAGGGCAAGCGGTCCTGGGGAGAGAGAAGGGACTGAGGGGAGGCAGGCAGCCGCACCGTGCCCGGGGAGGGGGGGGAATCCCATTCCCGGGGGGGCTCCCCGGGGCTGCCAGGCAGACTTGGGGCTCTGCGGCCCTCCTCGCTGGGAGCTGGCATTGAGCATCACTGGATCCCCAGGGATGCAGGAACCGATCACGCAGCGCTGGGCCACGGAGCTGGGAGCTGGCACTGAGCATCACTGCATCCTCGCGGACGCAGGAATTGACCACGCAGCCCCGGGCTGCCGATCTGGGCGCAGCCGGCAGAAGGATGCCGCCGGCAAGGCACGGCCTCCCGTACGCTCCCGGGGCGCTGTTATTTTAAACCGCAAAGGTTTTCACCCTGAAGCGAGACATTAACATTTGCAGGGGTTAAGGAAGCCAGTGGCACCGGCACTGCGAGGGCAGAGGGAGAGCAGGAGCCCCTGCCCCTGCCAGCTGTGCCGTGCTCCAAGCCCAGCACCAGACAGGCCATGCTGTTCCCCAGGCAAGGCTGTCTCTCCCCAGGCAGCACAGCTTTCTAAAGGTCTTCTCAATCCCTACTTGGGGTCAGCTTTGAGTCCTAAAGAGGTGCAGGCCCCGTGCTGCTTCTTACAAGGATGCGTTCACTCTGGTCCCTACTGATGCAGACCGAATGCAGACTTTGCCACAGGCAGGCAGCAAAAGGACAGCAGACACAGGGTGGAATGTGCCTGAGGGTCACTGTGGGCTACTGCAAAGCCACCCCCGAAGATTTGGGCTCCTGGCACGGGCAAGGTGGAAGGAGAGAGGGTGCCACAGGCAGAGCCCCAACAAGGCTAGCAGGGCTCGGAGAGGACATCAGGCTGCAAAGCCCTCTGCTCCCACCACAGGTCCACCCTCAGCCCCACTCCTACCTCCTGGCGCGTGGAGCGGATCAGGACCTTCAGGGTCCGGCTGATGTCCTTCTCGAGCTCTGCCTCTGCGACACCCTGCACGGGGGGAGGAAGCACCACGGGTGATGCCAACCCTCCCCAGGGACCCAACCCACCCCGGGGCCAGATCCTGCCACCCATCGGGGCTCGGCTGCAGGCCGGGGATGGTTTTTTGCAGAGCTCAGCACGGGAACAAGGTCTGGCAAGGGTGACCACAAGCCATTTGCAGCTGGGGTGACAGTGAGAGCCCCACGGCCTGGCACCCCGGCTATGGGGCAGGCGATGCCCAGCCATGAGCTGGGGACCCCAATGTGGGCAAACCCCCATACTTGGGAGGGGGGTTTAAGCCCCAAAATAGGGGTGGAGGATAAAAATTGTGGTCCTGGACTCACCGGCTCCTGGAAATAGAACTGGTAATCAAAGGTAGGATAGGTTTTCATCTTCTCCACGATGTCCACAGCGGGGTCGGCGGGTCGGTAGGGGGTGTTCAGCGAGGCCACGGCTCTGGGACATGACGGAGGGGGACAGAATCAGCATCGCACCCAGGTTTGGGGTGCCCCATGGGAGCTGGGGCTTTGCTGTAGGGACAGGACAGGATCTGGGGTGCCCCATCCCCCTGGGAGGGACCCGGGGTGGGGGTACGGCCGGTCCCCAAGGACCCACCTCACCCTCTCGGGGTAGAAGAGAGCCATGTTCCAGACCACGGCACCGCCCCAGTCGTGGCCGACCAGCACGGTCTGTGGGATGCCCTGCGGGGAAGGGGGCCGTGAGCCCGTGGCCCCGCGGCTGCACCCCAAAAGCAGCACCCAGGAGGTGATCTGCCTTCCTCCGAAGCAGCAAAGAGATCAGAAAACAGTAATATTTTCTTTTTTTTTTTTTTTCCTTTAATGTGTTTTTTTCCTTTTTTTTCCCCAAGGAAGAAGCGTTACCTGATCCCCCTGGAGCAATTTGCTCTGACTTAATTAAACATTTCAAGTACCTGGGCCCTCCAGAGGAAAGAGGTTTGACATTATCCACCGAAAACACATCTCAAGGCTGCTCATCCCCTGGGATCACCCGTACGGGTGCAATCATCACAGGGGGTGACAGCAAGGGGAATGTCTCGGTATCGGCACAGCCGAAGAAATCCCCAGCCCCTCTGGGACGGGGCTCGCAGCATCCCCCAGGGGTGGCTGGATCCTGCCCAGAGCCGGGCACGCCGAGCTCACTGTTCCCCCCCTGCTCCATTCCATTTTCCTGACCCCTCTGGGCACCTACAAATAAATCCAATTAAAACCCGCGCTCCTGAGAATGTAGCAGCCGGTTCATAATTAGCTGATGTTTAGAAGCATAATTAAAATACCCTCCCGGCAGACGTGGCTCAGGGCTGGCTGCGTGCCGGCGAGCCCTGCTCGCTGCCATCCGACGGCATGAAAACCAGCGTCTGAGACCCCCCCGCAAGGGGGGGGAAGAGGGTTTGGGGGGGTTCCCAGCATCTCGCACCTCCGATGTGGGGCTGAGTGGGTCCCCCGGGTGCTGATGGGTTTCATTCCACCATCCCTGGCCATCACCATGCTGGCTCCTGGACCACTGCATCTTCTGCATCCCAGAAATGGGCTCAAACAACATATGAAGCTTCACGAAGTCATTTATCCCCCCTAAAATCTTCCAGGTTGTCCCAAGGGAGGGAGAAGGAGCCGAGCCCCCCGGTGGGGAGAGGAGCAGGATGGGCCCCGACGGTAGCGGAGGAACAGGGAAAACCAAAGTCCCATCCATACGGGATGCCACGACCTCACGTCCCATCTACCGAGCTCGCCCTAAAGCAAAACGGGCACTGACCCTCTTGCCTGGCTGCGTATCGACGGGCACCTTTCTATCTATTTTCCTTATCATTTTTAATCCAGCGTGAAGGCAATTCCCCAGCCAAAAAAATCACAGTGATTTATCCTCGCTCGCTTGGCACCAAACCAGAGCCGCAGCCCTGTGGCGCCCGGCTTGGTCCCCTCCCAAAAACCCATCCAGCTCCGATGCTGGCACAAAACCACCACCACTCCTCAAACAAGGAGCCCTTGCAAAACCTCAAGGGCTTTTTTTTCCCCTTGTTTCTTGAGTTGTTTTTCGTCGTTTTTTTTTTTAGCACTGTGCTTTTTGAAGGACTCGTTCCCTTGGAAGCCATTTCACAAGGAAAAAGCCCTGCAGATGTTGGCATTTGCGGGCTGTGCCTTCTTCCCCTCCACTTACATCGCTTTTAAAAGGTGCAGAAATCAACCCCAACCCCTCGCCAGGATGGGAATTAAACCTGGAGCTCCCAAACCCAAGTGGATCAGATGCCAAGACGACACCGGACTCGAGCCGTGCCGAGGGGCAGCGTTGGTCCCCCGGCCCCCCTAGCCACTTGGGAGCTGCTACGGTCGGGGTTTAAGGGGGACGGAGGGGATGCAGCCCAGCATCCTTCTCCACGAGTATCTCGCCGCCTTACCAAAACCCAAAACAGGTGCCACCAGCCCATCTCCCCACCCTCAGCAAGGACACAAAGTTCGGGAAAAGGTGACGCGGAGCTGGAGACCCTCCCAAGGATGAGTTCTCCCCACTGGCAATGGGTTGTATGAACATCCCCATCCTTAAAATCTCATCCGTGGAGAACACAAAGGCGGGGCTTGGTGCTGCCCCAAGGGTTTTGGACCAAAGTCACCAGGGAGCTCAGACAGCCCAGCATGGGAAGGAAGAGGTGAAGGGTAGCCGGGGGGACATGGACCCAAACCTTGCCAAGAAGGAGGGACCCATCATGGGGAGCTTCTCACCAGTTTGTCCAGGAAAACCACCAGGTCCTGGGGAAGGGAGGAGAGAAAGGGTCAGATCCTGCCCGGGACCATGCCTTAACCAGCCCACACCACCCTCCGCACCGCACTCATCCTGCACACATCCGTGCCCTGCAGCTCCTCACCTTGCATATCTGCTCCTGGGAATATTCTTTTATGTCTGCACAAAAGACATAATCGCCATCATTTTAACATCCACATGTTTCTACAGATATGTTCCGCATCCACCTGAGCTGCCGGGGCTGCAGGAGGAACAGGACAGCTTCCACCCCGCCAGGAGAAAATTCCTCCACCCATCTCCTCCTGGGTCTTGGCTCTGGGGTTGACAGCTCCAGCCCCGAACACCCCCGTCCCCCCTACGCCCCAGTAAAACCAGCTCACCCGGCGGGGCCGTGGACTCCCCGTAGCCCTTCATCTCCAGAGCGATCACCCTGAAGCCGGCATCAGCCAAAGCTGGGATCTAGGAGGGAAAGCAGCAGCCTCCAAAGGATGCAGAGACCCCCAGACCCCCCTCTCCCCTGGTGCCAGCACCCATCCTGCATCTGCCCACCCCAGCACGCCTGGAGATGTCCCCAGGAGGGCAGATGTGGGCTGGTGAGGCTGGAGGGTGGCAAACACTCCTGGGCTGTGTCCCGTGTCCCTCAAGGCTCAAGGCAGGGGGGTGGGACAGCCCCGGGAACCCCCAGGAGCAACGGCCAGGCACCCCCTCCGCCACGCTCCAGCGTCCCACCGCCAGCCCCCGTGGTCCACCCTCCTCCCCATCTCCTCCATCACCTGGTAGCGCCAGGAGAGCCAGGACTCGGGGAAGCCGTGGCAGAGGCAGACGACGGGGCCATGCCCCATTTCCACAAAGTGCAGCTGGACGCCGGGCTGGAAGGGACGGAGAGCCTCGCCGGCTGCGGGTGGCATGGCTTCACCCCCCAGCTCTCCACCCACCGCCGGTCACCAGGCGTGGGAGCTCACCCCCCCACCTCCAGCCCGCCATCCCAGAGCCACGCGAGCACGTTTTAGCCCCTGGGGTGGATGGAGAAGACCCGAACGATGGGGCTGGTCAGCATCCCCCACCCAGAGCAGCCCACGCAGGAGGGTGGACAACCCAACAAGCCACCCCTGGGCTGGCACATCCTTGCACGGCGCTCAAGACCCTCCCCAAGCCCTGCCAAGAGCGGGGACACCTCGTCACCGAGGCGGTCCCTTCCACCCTACCCGGATGGGCACGTATCCGTGGGTCACATCGGACGGATCACAGGCAGTTGGCAGCGGCTCTTCTTGGGTGAGAAGCTGCGGGGTGAGGAGCGCAGGGTGAGCTCCTGAGCAAGCCTGGAGCTCCGTGGGACATCCCCACCACCCTGCTGCTGGCGGGACAGCCACGCGCTTGAGATGGACACGGCTCAGCAGGTCCAGGGGATGAGGTTATCGGGGGGTGGGCAGAGTTTGCAGGAGATCACAGCCCCCATCCCATTCATTTCCAAAGCCGCCCGCAAGTTCTGCATCAGCACCGCATCACGGCAAGACCCAGAAGCCCGAGCCCATCCCTCCTGGCTCTGCAGAACCGGTCCCGGATCCGCAGGAGAGCAGGGGACAAGAGAGGACCCAGACCACCACTACGTGCCTGGACACCCGAGAGCTCCTCCAGCTCCTTCAGGACGGTTTCGGTGTCCCTGACGAGGACGGTGGCCATGCCCATCTCCCGGGCCGGCTTCAAGTTCTCCCCGATGTCGTCCAGGAGGATGACCTGGACATAGACCAGCAAGAGACAGGCTCGGGGAAGGGCAGCCACTGGAATTTGGGTGCCCGGAGGGACCCCTCCGTGCCCTGTGTTTTGGGGGTGATGGTCGTTACCTCCTGTGGTTTTGCCCGCAGCGCATCCAGGGCGTAGGCGTAGATCTGGGGATCTGGCTTCCGCACCGCGAGCCGGCAGGACTCGATCACCAGGTCGAAGTGACGGCGCAGCAGGTTCATCAGCGTGGCCGTGAAGAGCCGCCCCGCGCTGTCATCCACCCAGTTGTTGGTGAGGACACAGGTCTTAAATCCTAGGGAAGGGCAGAGCAGGGAGCGCTGGTTTTTCCACTCCAGCTCTCCCACAAGTGTTTGATTTCACCTCCCCTCCCCAGCCACGTTGCTCAGCCCTTCCCAACCTAAAATCTCTGGTTTACAAGGCTCTGTCTGGACCAGGATAACCCCGACAGGAGATAAAAGGACGCTCAGCAGGAGCTTATGCCCAATTTGCACTTCCAGGAAGGCTCAATCCTCCCAGTGCAAACTGGATGTGAGCCGGGGCTCGGCACGGAGGTGCTGAGGACCGAGCCGATGGACCAGCCACAGCATGGGGCGAAGAGCTACGGCGTCCTGCTAATTGCTGGTTGGGTGATAACATGTCTGATGGATTTGGTAGCAGGGCTCAGAATATTTAATTAGAGGCTGCTGAGAGGTGACATCAGGAGAGTCCTTGGATGATGATGAGGGACCAAGCAGGGACCCCATGGTGGGACCGACCAGGGACCCCTGTGGCACCTGCTTGGGAGGGGAGCAGCACCCTTACTCCAGCACCCCTTCCCCAAAAGCCCCCCGGCACCCACCGTTCCTCCGCAGCACCCTCGCTGCCCGCAGAAGGGGGGCATTGACCGTCCCCTCGGCTGCCATCTCCTCGAAGGCTCGGGAGACGGAGAAGGTGGGCGGCAGGACGATGCCCGAGGCGGAGGCGTGCTGCCTGCAGCCCTCTTCCATCTCCAAAAAGAGCTGGAAAACACCCACGCAGTCGTTCAGTTGACCCCCCCCAAGAAAGAAAAGGCAGCCCACCCTGGAGCCTGCTCCCCTCGGCTCCTTCCCGAGCCCCATCCGAGCCGCCGGCGATGCTCCACGACTGGTACCCGCGAGCTCACCTGGGACAGGGTGATCTGTCCCCTCACGGCTTTGGCATAAGGACTGTCGGATCCGCCGGCAAACATGATGTTTTGCAAGAAATTCCTGCCAGGCAAAGGAGGAGAGGTCAGCTGCGGGGGGACACACGACACGACACCCCAATGCCGGAGGGGTGCTGGGGTGCGCTACAGGGAGAGGGATGCCCTGTGCCTCCATCCTCCATCATCACCCAGGACCGGAGCATCACTTCATTACAGGACTGGGAGATCGCTAGCCATTTATTTCTGCTGGCAGCTCAATTACTTCGCCCTGCAGATAGACGAGCAGGGAGCTTTGCCAGGAATAAAAAAATAATGCAAAGAGCAAGGTATTTTGTAAGCTGTAGCTCAGGGAAAATAATTTGCCCCTATCACGAGATCACAAAAGGCCTTCTCAGGCGGCAATAAAGCAAGATTACAGCGACTGGCTTTAGGACAAAGCTCTCCTCCGAGTCGATAAAAACGCAGCTCAGTTAAAAATAAAGTGGCTTTACCTGTTCCAGCAGGATTGCTGTCATTATTTATTTTTTTTTAATATAAAGCGAAGCAAAAATATGTTTGATGGCCTGATAATCTGGGAATTTATTGCTCCATCTGCTCCACATCCTCCAGCATTTAGGTTTTTTTTTTTTGTTCTTTTTTTTTTTTTTTTTAAACTCCCTGCCTTTTTTTAACACCCAAGCGCTGCTGGGAGATCCCAGCGTTTTCGGGAATGCAAACAGACAGAACCTGTTCGGCTCCTGTTTGGGAGCTTTTGGGATTACTAATTCCCAAATACCCCATATTAAATGGGGCAAAGGGTTCGTTAGGACTTGAGAGGCTCTTTGGGACCTGCGCGGGGGCCCAGTGCTTTGGGTCTCATCAGCTCCAGCTCATGCACTGAGTTGTGTCGGGTCTCAGTGCTGGGGCAAGGATGGGCTTAATTAATTATCCTGCTTATTTAATAATTAGTTGCTCTTCTTACTGCTTCTGCCAGCGTCCCCTACGGCAATCCTGCCTCTTTGGGGGTTACTTTTAACCACTGACCTGCACCCCACATCCAGGAGAGGCCACCTTGCCTTCTCCCCCCAGCCTGCACCCCACATCCAGGACAGGACCCTCCCCAGCCTGCACCCCACGTCCAGGCCTAGGGGTCCCCAGCCTGTACCCCACATATACACAGGGCCCCCAGCTCGCCCCCCACGTCCCGCACAGGGTGCCCCCAGCCCCGTCCTCCAGCTATGGGGGCCCCCGTCGCGCAGACTACGCGCGGGCGGCGGCCGCACACACAGTATTGTCGCCTCGTCTCTATGTGTCTCCGGCCAAGCGGCGGTGAGCCAAAGCGCGGGCGGACGAGTGCCGCCGGGCCGGGCCGGGCCAGGCCGTACCTGGGCAGAGCGCAGTCCCGCTCGCAGGAGCCCAGGAATTGCTGCAGGCCGGGCCGAAAGAGCACACCGCCAAGGTCGAACAACACGGCCCGCCGCGCCATGGCCGCCTCCCCGCCGCCAGCACCCGGACTCGAACCCGCGACCCCAACGCCGCCAGCGCCGAGGCCCTGCCGTCGCGCTACAGGCCCCGCCCCCGCGGCCTCGCCCCGCCCCCTGCCCGGGCGCCGCGCTGGGTCCTAGCGCCGCCGTCTGGGGCCCGTCACGAAGGGTGTCCCTCCGGGGACCCTCCGCAGAGCACCCCTGCACGGGGGGACACCCCCGCTCCGTCCCACCAGCACCCTCCCGGTCCCGTGGGGCTGTGGGACCCCCCGGTCGCGACGTCTGGTGGTTGCAGCCCCCCGGCCCCTGCTGCCGTGGGTGCCCACCTCTCCATCCACTCCCAGCCGCCGCTCGCCCAGGTTTTGCCCAAAATCGCGTTTTCTCCCATTACCGGGGAGCCCGGGCTTCTCTTCATCTCCCCAGGGTGCAGCAGCACCCGCTGACCCCACCTGCCCGCACCCAACTCCGAGGGGCCCAATGCTGCTGGAAGCGGGAAGGGGCAGGGGGTGCACAGGCAGGACTGGCCGCGTGCTGCAGGCGTGCACACGCGTGTGCACACACATGTACACACGCACACATTCACATGCACGCAGATGCACATGCCTGCATACATGCAGGAACACGGGCACACCTACACGCACATGTGCACACCTACATCCATGCACACATATATGTGTACGCACGCACACACAAAAATGCGTGTGCACAAGCATGCGCATAAAACACACACATGCGGGCGTGTATGCACACATGCATACACACACATGCATGCGTGCACATACACGCACACACACACGCCTGTGCATATGCGAAACACGTGTGCATGCTGAACATGCACGCACACCACCAGGCATGTTGCTGAGCATGTGTGCGCACCGTTAAGCACGTGTGTGCGTCTCTAAGCACGTGTGTGCACACTGAAGCTGCACGAGCACTGCCAGGCACTTATGTGCACACTCAGCACCCGTGTGCGCTGCTGAGCACGAGTGTGCACCACCAGGCAACTGCGTGGGCAATGAGCACGTCCGTGCACGCTCAGCACACGTCTGCATGCCAAGCACATATGTGCATACGCTTGCACGCCGCCTGGCCATTTCAGCAACCCTGAATCCCCCCCGGAGAGGCAGCCCCGCGGGGGGGAACGCGTGACCCCCTGCGCACCCCGAACCAGCCCTGGTGTGCTCAGTGACAGACACGCTGTGGCCGTGGCCGAGGCCACGCGTGTGCGTGTGCGTGTGCGTGTGCGTGTGCGTGTGCGTGGGCCGGCCCCGCCTCGGGGAGCTGCCGGCAGTGCCGTGGCGGGACGGCCGCGTCGCCGAGCGGTGAGCGGGGCGGGGGGGACCGGGAGGGATCGGCAGCGGTTTCGCGGGCAATCCCAACCCCCTGCCTCAGTTTCCCCACCTGCAAAACAAGAGGTGGGATGCTGGCTCGGCCAGAGCTTAGGAGGAGGGGGGGAGCTGGGGGGGGGGAGGGGGGGATAACTGCACCCCTGCCCAGTGCAGCAGAGCTGGGGGGGCTGTTCCTTGCTGGGGTGGCTGTTGGGGAGGGGGCAGAGTTATTTTAGGGGGGCTCAAGCCCAGACGAGCCACGCATTTATGGGCAGCATCCCGCTCCTGGGGCTCGGTGTCCCCCATCCCTCGTCCCAAACCTCCCGCTGCCCCTGGGACCCCTGACGCGACCCCCCCTCAGCATCCTCCCAGGAGGGTCCAGCGCCGGGTGGGTGGACGAAAGCCCCTTCCCTGATTTCTGGCACGGCTCACCTCGCCGGAGGATGAAGGCTTTTTCCTCCTTCCATCCCGGCGGGGGCAGCTCCGGCACAGCTCCTCCGCTCACCCCAAAACGGGGGCCGGCAGCGGGTCTGCAGCCCCCCCCGGGTCCCGGCCGCCGTGACGCCAACCCTGGCTTCTCCCTGCTAAAAAGGTGGGAGCATTTTTGAGGGGAAAAAAAGAGGGGGGAAAAGAAGAATTTTGCTGGCCTCTTGCTATTGCGGTGAGAAGAGCCGGGAGGAACAACCCAGCCTGGGTGCCAGCGAAATGCCAGCATGGCTGCGCCGCTGAGACCCAGCCAACTCGTGGCAGGGCTGGGCCGCGGTGCCGCTGCGGTCTCCGCCGGGGGGGTCCCCCAGCTGCCGTCCCCCACTCCCTTCTTTTGGGGTCCTTTGCTCCAAAGCGAAAACCACCGACCCTTGCCAGGTGCTGGCCTGAGACCTGAGAAGCTCGTTGCACCCCAGGATGCTGGTGGGGAGCTGGGATGCCGATGGGAGCCCCCCCTCCCTCTGCAGAGGGGCTCGGGGACAGCTGGGAGGGTGCGGGTGCCGGTGGGGACCCCCCCCCGAGCCCCCGAGCCCCCCGTACCGCGCCGGCAGCCTCTGGCACCCGCTCCCTCGGCCCCGCCGCCAAGATTTTCCGGTGGCGGTTTTGAAAGAGCCGTATTGTCTGCCCCCCCCCGCACCGCGGCCTCCTGCTTTTCCGTGGCTCCAGAGGGGGGTTTTGGGGGGACGAGCAGGATCAGCCTCACCCCAGCCCTTCCAGCCCTCATCTTAACCCCTCCGTGCCTCAGTTTCCCCATCAATATGCTCAATGTGCTGCGCTGGGCGGTGGGGGAGTGTGCGGAAAGGGTTCGCCCCCCCAATTCCCGGGGGGGTTCCTCCATGGTGCAGGGATAGTGGCGTACGGCACCCCCAAATCCCAAATCCCGGAAGCCAGAGATGCATACGCATGGAAAAATAAGGGCACCTGGGGGATTTTGCTGGTGTGAACTGGGGGGGGGACACCCCAAAAAGGGTCTCAGAGGCTGTCTCAGCTGCAGCCTCGACCCCCCCTCATTTCTCTTTGCTCCTGAAGGACACCATGGTCCAGGGGGGCCCTGGCTGGTGCCTGCTGGTGGGGCTCTGCACCCTTGTCCCCTCCGCCAGCCCCCAGGGGGGACCAGAAGAGGATGTGACAGCCAGCATCAGGACAGAGGAGTTGGGGTACCACCTCGCCCAGGACGGGGACCCCCTCCGGGACCCCCAGCGCTGTGGCATCACCTTCCACACCCCCAGCCCTTGCAGCCCCCCCGGGCCACCCTCCTCTGCTTCCCGCCAGGAGCTGGATCGCCTCAAGAGCCTCTTGCAGGACACCAAGGCCAGCCTGAAGGAGGTGGAGACGGCGGCCACGCTGGAGGACAACCAGACCCGCTACCAGGACATCATCACCCAGGCGCTGCCCGCCATCCACGGGGCCAACCTGGAATTCCAGGAGAGCCTGGATAACATCCGCAGGGAGCTGGAGGCTCACGTGGCCGAGGCCGACCACCCACGGACGGCCGAGAAGAAGGAGAAGTAAGTGCCGTGGGAGGGGGATGGACCACGGGAGATGCTCCGTGGAGCTGATGCCCCGAAATCCACGGGTGGGAGCCAGCCCGAGGCTGTAGACACCTGGGGGGGAGTGTCTGGGTGTCCCCAAGGGTCCCACAGCCTTTGTGGTGGCTCTCAGGTGACACGCGGGGTTTGGATGCTCAGCAAACCACTGCCCGTTAACATCCATGCGTGTGTCCCTGCCCCAAAGCCGCCGCAGCGGGACCGGTGAGGGGTCCTCCGAGGGCAGGGTGGGGGGCGCGATACCAGGAAGGGGGGGGGTTGTCACTCCTGAACCAGTGACCCAGCACAGCTGAGCCACGACGTGGTGATGGAGCAGCGTTCGCCAGGACGGAGGAGTTGGGGTACCTCCTCTCCCAGGATGGGGACCCGCTCCAGGACCCCCAGTGCTGCAGCATCACCTTCCACACACGCCCCCCGCCCCACGAGGAGCCCGGTAAGGACTTGGGGGACACTGGGCCCATCTTCCCTCCCCGCCAGGCTGCGGAAAGGTGTTCACGTGGTGGCCCACATGCTGCGGCTCACCGGCCGCCTGGCCCAGACCCTCGATGCCACCTCCCGCCGCCTCCACGCCGAGCTGAGCCGGCGCCTGCAGAGCTCGGCCGCCCACGCCGCCGCCGCCGCAGAGCCCTAGGAGACACCCTCGTCCCCCCGCATGGCCTTGCTTGCCGGTACGACCCCAACCCCGCTTGGCTCCACGGGTTTTGGGGGGTCCTGGCTCCTCTCCCCGGCCCCGGGGAGCTGTGGCTTTGCGGGGGGGGTTGCAGAGTGGTCTGGGCGCCGGAGCCGGCAGTGCCGGCAGGGGACGGGAGGTTGTTGCCTGCTACGTGATGCCATCACACACGTGATGCCATTGCACACACGAAGCCATCACACATGCAATGCCATCGCACACACAATGCCATTGCACACATGATGCCATCACACATGCGATGCCATCACACATGCGATGCCATCACATACGCGATGCCATTGCACACATGATGCCATCACACACGTGATGCCATCACACATGCAATGCCATCACACACGTGATGCCATCACACACGCGATGCCATTGCACACATGATGCCATCACACCCGTGATGCCATCACACACGCGATGCCATCACACATGTGATGCCATTGCGCACACGATGCCATTGCACACATGATGCCATCACACGCGCGATGCCATCGCACATGCGATGGCCATAACCCCGGTCCCAAGTGTTTGATGCATTTATCGCCCAGGAACTCTGCCATCATATAGCAGAGCCTGGTGCCACCTCGTGTGCCCAGCCCTGTGTCCCGGGGGGAAAACCCCTCTGGGGTGGGGGGTCCTTCCCATCCCCGGCAGACCTCTGCACCCCTTCGGTCCTCCCTGGAAGAACTTTATCCACACAGGCTCCCTTTTTTCACAGCTAGCCAGCCCCGTGTGCCAACAGCTAAGCCATCACACCTGAAGCCTTGCCTGAACAGGGCTCCAGCAGCTCCCCAGAGGATCTTAAAAGTTAACCCCAGCTCTTTTGGGGTTTGGACGCATCTTGCTGGTGGCCCACCAGCATCACCGCCCGCCTGGCATGGGCAGAGCCGCTGCCAGCTCCGGTTAAGCCTTTGCCCTTGGGAACAGCTTGTCCAGGCTGGGAAGAGCCTTTTTGCCCCTGGGGGGGCAAGGGGGGAGGCTGGGTCTGGAGCTGCAGGCAGGGCAGGCAGCGGGAGAACGGCTGGAGACGAAACCGCCTGGCAATAAATTGAAGCTGGCAACTCGAGTGCTCCCAACCCGCTGAGGTCTGGGCAGCGGGAAAAGAGCCGGAGGCAGAAAATCCCTCCCGTGTTTGTAAGCCCGGAGGTTCTCCCAGGAGGCTGGAGGGAATGGCCAGGGGCGCCCCGGCACACTGGGCTGGGGCACCCCGCTACCCCCCCGGTGCACCCTAAGGATGGGCAAGAGGCAGGAATACCCCCGGACAGGGCACCGGCAGCGGCACTTCTGCAGGAGCTGCAGGCAGCCAAATAAAGATGCATTGCGCTCTGCCAGGCATCAGCGTTATCTCCGTGTCTGTTTTCTCTCCATCCTCTGCTGTCTAAGGGAAAAGGAGGATGGATGAGGTTGTCTGCAGCCTTAACTGCCCCTCCACCTCCAAAATAGTCCACCCTCACCAGGAGCCCAGCAAAGGGGATGGACCCCCCAGCATCCACGATGTTTCCCACCACCCCCTCAGCCTTCAATCCACCATCCAGCAGTCAGCTCTGTTCTTTCCTCCCCAGAAAAATCAATGTTTGTTGTCTTTTTTTCCCTGATTAATTCATTATGGCCTTGCCCGACTCATCCTTCTCCCTAATTCCCTTCCTTCGGTGGGCCCGGGTCGATCTCCGGGAGCAGCCCTTGCAATTTCCAGCTGCTCCCCATCCCTCTGGCATCCGTTGCTCCACCTACCCCCGCTCCCCCCCTCCCCAGCTTCGGGGGTCCATCCAAAACCAAACACTCCCTTCGGCGTCGCAGGCAGCCGTGGGACGTGGCCGTGGGCTGAGGGCTCTGCACCGTGGCACGGGGACGGGGCTTTGCATCGCACCGCTGGCTGCAGCGTGGTCCCCCTGGTGTGGTGGAGGTTTGCCAGGGTGGTTTGATGCAATCGTGACATTGCTGATTAAAAAATGGAGTGGTCTGATGCGGTCATGACGTCGATGAGACATCTGGATCACCCCAGTGTGATGTCTGCATCGGTGAGATGTTTGTGGCCATGGGACCGGAGATGGGACAACCCAGTATCTGCCTGGCTTTGGTATGGGCTGCGGCTGGGGTGGTGGGGTGGCAGGGTACCGGCTCTGTGGTCCTCTTCCTCGTGGATTTCTGGTATTCAGCATCCCAAAGATGGTAGGAAAGCCCCATGGCTGCAGGCAGGAGGGGGGTCCTGCAGCAGAGTGGGGGGAGCAGCAAATCCAGGTGCCCTCCATGCCCGGGTCTGCCTCTTCATTTGTCTCCCAAGGGAAAAGAAGCAAATCCTTGGGCAGGTCCTCCAGGGCTGGAAATTGCAGTCCTGGCCTTCAGCCGCAGGAAGGTTGCACGTGAAATTTCCTAGCAGGGAGGAAGGAGAGAGGCTGCTCTGGGGAGAGGCTGGGTCTTCGCCGGGGAGGTTGGGAAGCAGGGGGGGCAGCTCTGGGTTTCCCATCCTCTTGCGGTCAGAGAAACACCTCTCCGGCCCAAAGTAGCCCTGTCCCCATCCCTGTCCCCGTGGGGACACCTGAGACAGGAGGGGGAAGGGGTCAGCAGGGTAGGGGTTGATGCTGGATGTTGCCCCGACTTTGCTTTCCCAATTTTGCAACTGTTCCCTTGGCAGTGTTTTAGGGGGGCCTAAAGGGTGGGCTGAGGCATGCGCTGCGTAGGGTCAACTCAAGACCTTGCACCCCGTTTTCCCCAGACTAGGGGACGTTGCCGCTCCCCGGAGCTGCCCTGCAGCCCACGGACAGTGCCAGGTTGGCGTTAAACCCCCAGCCTGGGGCTGTGGGGCAAATGGGGAAACCCTGGTCTGGTGGGGACTGGGGCAAGCAGCCCCTTGCTTCCCCCCACCGGTACAAGAGCCCGGACCTTTGAAATGCCCCCTGCAATACCTTGTGTGATGCCCCATGCAGTGCCCTGCGATGCCCCCTGCAATACCCCAAGCAATGTTTCCTGCCGTGCCCCATTCTGCGCTCCGGCTCCACTTCTCCACAGTGCTCCAGCTCCTGTTCTCCTTCCCTCTCCCTCCTCATCCTCGCACACAAAGCCCAACACCCCCTTCCCTCTCCCCCAGCCGAGTGGTGCCTTGGAAGAGACCGAGAAAACCCTGGCAAATCCAGCCTTTTCCAGCCCCGGGGAAGCTTTGGCAATGCACAGGGGGCAAGGAGGGCCGGGGGGAGCCGATGTCCCCCCGGCCTTCCTCCCCCTCGTCTCCCCTCCTTCCCTGCCTGGGCATGGCTTTCCCTCCTCCCCCAGCCCCTGTCGTCACCGTCACCGCTTCGAGTAAGAGCTGAGACATCCTTCGCCAGAGCCCAGTCCTTGCTGGAGCCCTCCGCGGCACAGCATCCCAACCCCGGCACTGCCGAGGGAGCGGGGAGCTTCGGGGACCCCTCCTTGCTCTCCCTGCAGCAGGTAAGGGGCTTCGTGGGCTCCAGGCTGGGTGGGAAGGAGAGAAGCTGTTTTTTCCCTGCAAATATCCACAATTAAAGCTGTTTGCAGAGTGCCCAGGATGGTCGGGGAGCGATGGGGAGGCAGCGGCAGGGAAAGTTTCCCAGCTCTGCATGAAGTTACCATCTAGAAATGAAAAATCCCCCGCTGTCTGCCTTTAAAATCCAATAAATAAGTTAGTTATTCTCGCTGCCTCCCTGACTGCAAGTCGGGATGCCGAGAGCTTTGCCGGGCTCGCCGTGGTGGCAGGCATCCTCCGGTCCAGCCTTCGGCATCCGCGCGGGGCAGGTTCCTGCATCCCTTCGGGAAAGTGGGTGGCAAGTACCAGCTTTTTGCAGGCACGTAGGTGCCTCCCGGGGCATCTCTGCTGCAGGGTCAGCGTGCTTCAGGCCGAGCGCTTTGTGCCACGGAGCAATGGGAAATCCGTCAGGGAAATGGTTTGGAGGCAGGGAGACAAGGCAGGGCTGTAGGTAAAGGTCAGGCAGGAGGGGAGGGCTGCCCCCCCCCCGCTGCCAGGCTCTGCCCGATGCTGCCGGAGAAGCACCGAGGTGGGGATGGAAGGGGGATGCGGGTGCGAGGTGCCGGCCAGGTTGGGGGGGTGTCACGGCACCCCGGGGGGGGACACCCCTCTGCGTGGGTGTGTGTGCGGTCTCCCACCCACACAGCCCCCTTCCCGCTCGCCTGCCCATCCCCACTGCGACCCACGGGCTCGCGTCCCGCGTGGGGTCCTCTCCACCCGTGTGCCCCCCAAACCCACTTCGCCCCGTACAGGCGGTTTCAGGCACGGCTTTGCATCACCCAGGGCACCTCCTTCCCTTCCCCAGTGTCTATCAGAGCTTTGGGGAAACCCCCACTCGTGTGACCCTATAACCAAGCCCAGAATGGGAGCAGCTCCCCCAGCACCCCCCGTACTCTCCGGTATATTTAGATATCTCAGCCAGGAGAGGCACATCCATAATTTTCTCTCCAGCTCAGCACAGCGGCCAGTGTTTCTCCTCCTGTTCCCCCCGCCGCTCCACCACCCTTGTATTAATCAATTGAAAATTGCACCGAAGACGATGACGGCTTCGTGGTTTTACCGGGCCAGGGAAGAATTTAAGCTAAAGGAGCTTCTTGTTTAGCAACATCCGTGCTGGACTGAGAACCTCCTTCTCTTCGGGGGTGGAAGCAGTTGCCTCCCAGAGAGGGGAGGCTGCTCCTGGGGGCACGGGTCAAGTGTGGAGGAGTCACCTTGCAAGCAGAAACAGATTTCGGGGCCTCTGCAGATCAAGTGATTTCCCTTCTTGCAGAGATTTGCCTTGCCGGGGAGGGGAACCAAACACATCCATGGATGGACAGATGGATGCATAGGTAGATGGATGCATGGATAGATGGATGAATGCATGCATGGATGGACGAACAGATGCGTGGAGGGATGAGGGTGGATGATGAAAGAATGATCTCTCTTCTCAGAGGTGAGTGGTACTGGGGAAACCAGCCTCAGGAGCCTGTTTGGGGCAGCGCAGCCTCTTGGAGCAGCTGAGATGCTTCCCCTTCCCTCGCTCCCAGGGCGTGAAGGAGCTTTGAGTCAGGGGAGGCAGAAGGATGGTTGAAACCAGTTATTTTCTGGTCACCCCAGTGAAAGTTGAAGCACTGGGCTCCATCTCTGCTATTAAGCCATGCGGGGACGGCCCTGGGCTCCCCATCGCTTTAACTCACAGGGTCCAGCTGCCCGGCTGTGACCAGCGCTGCCCAGATTCACGCCCTGCCTGCCCAAGAAGCGTTCGTGAAACGGGGAGCAGATGCTCTGGGGACATCTTCCCTCGACTCTGCCATCCGTGGTGGCAGCTCGGATCAACCCCAAGCCCCGCTCACAGCTGGGAGCGGCTTTGAGGGAACCGCAGCGGGACCCTCACCCCCCAGCCCTGCACCGTGGTGGCATCGCAGAGACAGTGCCGCTCTCTGCTCTCTTTCCAGGAATGAAATTCGGGGCAGGTGACTTGGCAGAGCATCCCGACCCACGCACCCGCCCTGGCCCGGCTGTGTCCCTGCTGAGGCTCTCCCAGCCCACGTCCAGCTCCATCCATGGCTCCTCCGGCACTCGCTAACAGTGGGGACACGCAGGACGCCCCGTCGGAGGTCCCCTATGGTGGCTTTCCTTGCTGAGCCTCCGCTCCCGCCACCATCTCAGCTCATCGCTCCCCCTGGTCCCTCCCGGGGGGCTTTGCAAACTGCTCCAGGGAGGGGGTCCACCAGCACAGGGAGCATGGGGCGGCTGTCCCATGGCATCACCCCCTTCATCGCGTGGTGCTTCGTCACCTTCCAGGCAGGTAAGGGCAGCTCTGGCTTTCCCTGGGGTACCCGAATTTCCTGTGGTTGAGCCCTGCCTTCCCATGGGGGTCACCCGCTGGGGCCCTGGGGGGGAGGGAATTTGGGGAGAGGGGAGGGGAAGTTGAGGGGGCTGTGGTGCGTGCCCATGGAAAACCAGTTCTCTCCCAGTTTACCCCCATGCAGTCTCGCAGCATGCCCAGTCTCCACACCGGCACGATGTCCTCCACCACACGCTGTGCTAGGATGGGGTCGTGTCTTTGCAGAGCAGCTTGCCACCGCCCAGACACTTGGGTGGAGGTGGTCTGTTCTGGGTCATCCCCCCCAGGGGAAGCACCTCTGGGACCCCAGATCCATCCTGTGCAAGCTAGAAATGTGGGAGAGAGGGAAAAAAAAATGGATTTTGCTTCCACCTGCTGTCAATGCAAGACCTCCCGTGAGCTGGGCATCTTGCTTGTCCCTTCACTTGGGACCAGCCCTCCCCACCTCCTCTAAGACCCTCAATCCCCAGCCAAAGTACAGCACCCAGGGCCCTTGCCAGGCTTGCCTGCCCAGCGGGGAGACCCTGCCTGGGGCATGGGGCATGCTATGGGGCTGTGCACCTCCTTCTTCAGGGCAGAGCCACCCGTACAACCTCTCTTTGGTTGCACTTCACTGTGCAAAGCCCTCCCTCCCTCCTGCCATCCCTCCCTCCCTCCCTCCCTCGGCCTCCCTCCACTTGCTGGTGGAAATTTATGGGGCTCTGCAGCGAGAGCGAGGACGGCCGAGCGATGCACCGAAGACCAATGCCAACAATTTCTCGGCAGAGCAAAGAGCGTTGCTCTCCTTCCCAGCCCTGTCTCCAGCCCAGCCTGAGGGATGGCCTCTGGGCAGGCTGCAGCGGTCCCAAGGACTGCGTCAGCCTCCACCTTGCAAAGCTGAACCAGTTAGCACCAGTAAGAGCAGCTGGAGAGGACTGGGAGAGGGACCTCAGGCATGCAAGAGTGGGATTTTCTTGGCCAGCATTGCAAGGTTGACCTAGCACCGCTCTCTGCTCCTTGGGAGGAGCAGGGGGCAGCTTTGAGGGGGCTAATTCCCCTCTCCCCATCCCAGGGTGCGGTGAGCATCCCCGCCTGCTGCAGCAGAGAGGGGGCTTGCCCAGAATGGGCACCCCTTTTCAGTGGGGTGCAGGGGTCTGGAAAGGGGGGGTCAGCAAGCTCTCCCCCACCCCGTCCCCATCCCCATGTACCCGCAGCCG
>JANXJC010000017.1:28903562-28931817 GCA_027564655.1 Leptodon cayanensis | reverse complement strand
GTCGCCCCCTCCGCCCACCACCCACCGCGAGGCCCCAGGAAAGGTGCCGGAGCCACCGCGGCCCGCCGGTACCTGCCGCGGCCGCCCGCTCGCCGCCCGCCCGCCGGCCTCACACAGACAATATGGCGGAGGCACAAGGCTCGGCCGCCAGCCGCAGGGACCAGAGCGAGGCGCGCCGGAAGCGGAAACCCCGCAGCCCGCTGGCGCGCGACGTGCTGCGGGGGGGGAGTGGCGGGGCGGGGCGCGCATGCGCAGAGCCGGGTAAAGCTCGCCGCAGGGGGTTATGGGTGATGTAGTCGGCGGCCGCGGCGGCGCGGGGAGACCGGGAGCGGGGGGCCGGGGCCTTGTCCCCCCTCCGCGGCTCCGGGTCGTGTCCCGGCACCGGCAGCTCAGGCCGGCCCCGTGAGGCGAGATGTAGGCGGCGTGTCCCCTAGGCCCAGCGCGGCTCGCCCACCCGCCTGTGTGCGGTTTCCCTCGCCCGGCGGGAGGCTTGGCCGTGCGCGGCGGCCGCCCGGGCCCGCCGCCTCCTTGACGGGGCTCCCGAGGGGCCGCCGGCGGCCGTCCCTCAGCGGGGCTGTGCGCGGGGCCCGCCGCCAGGTGGCAACTGCGGCCTGCGGAGCCGAGCCGGGCCCGCAGCCCCCGCCCCGGCCCGGCGAGGCCGGCCCTTCTCCCGGCCCGCCGGCCTCCGGGCCCCGCGGCCGAAGCCCCGGGGACGCTGCAGGGCGGTAGGACCCCGGAGTGCCCCGCAGCGAGGGATCCCCGAGCCGTGCAGGGGCTGTGGCGGGGTGGATGGAAGGGGCTCTTCTTCCCCCCCCCACCCCCGCAGTGTTGGCAGGGTGCTGCGGCAGCGCTGGAGCGAGCCCTGACCTCTTCCAGGGCCCGGTGACCTTCGCTCGCTGCCTTTCACATTTTTAGCCTTGATTTAATGTCGTGCACCCTGGGAGATTGGCTTTACCCCCAAGGGTTGGCCGAAGAAGATCATCCACAGACCCTTCTATCGCAGGCTGAGCCGGGGGAGACCCCTGGGGAGGAGGAAAAGCTTCGAGGCACGGCCGGACTCCTCTGTCGCTTCCTCCGGAACCGCACCGATCCCCCCTTGGGCAGGGCAGGAGTGCACCCCGGCTCATGGCACCCTCAGAGCAGGACGGGCTGGGGACACGCAGGCCTGGGCTGGTCACTCACTGCCCTGCCACCGTGGCCGGGCTCTGGCCAAGCGCTGCAGCCCGCTCGGAGCTGTGAGCCAGCCTGGAGGGGAGGGGGGATTTGTGCTGAGCTGCATCTGCACCGCCCCGGAGCCCCCCGTGCCCTTCAGCACCTAGATATGTGGCACAAGCAGACAGGAGCCAGCCTGGACCCCCGCCCCGAGGCTTCCCCCCCGCCATGGCCTCATGGAAAGCTGAGCACGGCCACGCTTCACCCCATTTCCCTCCTGGTGTGGGAGTCTCCCCCACGGGAGGCTGCTGGCCCAAAATCTCACAGCCCCTCACCCCGGGTCACTCCCATTAGGTAAAGGAGCAGCTCGTCTTGGCGGGGGTATCTCCCTCTTGCGCTTTCCTTGTATTGTACAGGCCTGGGTCATCGAGGAAATCTTACAGGTCCTTCTGCTGCCGAGTGGTCACGGGGGAAGCCCAGCCCCCTTCCCCCCATTGTCAGCGGCCGGGCCGTATCCTCGCTCCGAGCCCCGGCCCTAAAAATAGCTCTTTGTCAGGCGATTGTTCCGACACCTTCGCGGCGGCATTGACGTGGGCCGGAGCGGGAGAGCAGTGGGGTAGGTGGAGGGGAAGGGCTGGAGGTCCCCCCTGGGACTGCTCCGAGTATTCGCCGCTGATAACGGCCCCTGTTGTGGGGAAATGGGCTCCTGGCGTGCGGCTGCGTGCCGAAGGCCTTCCCGTGCTGCTGCCTGCTGCTGCCCGCTGGTCACCTCTCCCCCACCTGTCCCAGCCCTTCTGCCAGCTCTGCACCAGGCCCCCACCCTGGGGTCCCTAAATGGGGGGGGGGGCCTCTGTGCATGGCACATGGGGGACACGGAGCCCTCCTGAGCCCCCATTCAGACCCTGCAGGGTGGGGTCCAGTCCTGCACCCTTCAACCAGCACCCCGGGGCTCCCTGCGTGCCCCTTGTCCTGCTCACCCCAGTGAGGCCAGGGCAGGCAGGGGTCTGCCCCAGGGGGGAACAGGGTTGCCGAAGGGTGGGAAGGACCCTTGGCACCTTTTGGAGCGGTTAAGCCCAGCTCAGTAGAGCTGTCCCTGTGCTGGGCACCCACAGGGGCTACCCACAGCATGGCCCTTCCCCTGCCCCCAGTGAGACCCCCATCCCCACTGATAGTGCTTGTTCGGTCGAGTTCTGTGGGCCCTGTGGTGCTGCCGGGAGCTCCTGGCGCAGGAGCCTGGGGAGCTGGCACCCCCGCAGCGCTTGTGCTGGGGAAGGGGCTAGGCTGCAGCAGGACAGGGCTCAGCCCCCCGAAGACACCCCTTCCCCAGTGCCGATCCGGAATGTCTCCTGGGAGCTGCGGTGCCCACGGCCCCCTGCACACACTCAGAAGGGCCCCTCGCACCGCGCAGCCCCGGCATGGCCCCACGCAGGGGACGCACCCCAGGGAGAACCCCCTTATTTGTCACCCCCTGCCACCCCAACCTCTGTCAGCTGGAGGTGACCGTCCCCCCGGGGCCCCCTCCTGCCCGGCCACCCCAGCTGCAGAAACAGGGTTTTATTTCCCATGAGCATGAGCAGGTTTGGATTAAAATAAACTCCTGGCCCAGATCCCTTTTCTGGTGTCACAGGACATGCCGTGTTTGCCATGAGCGCTGCCCGCAGCCCCGCTGAGTGCCCGAGCCTCAACCCTCTGGGCTGCGTGTCCCCATGGTGGGGACATGCCTGTCCCCTGCCCAGCCCTTGGGGACATCTCCCTCTCCTAGCTGTGCCCGGCTGCACTGACCCTCAGGGATGCTGGCCCCGCTCAGCAGCTGTCCCCAGGCTGGGCTGAGCCCCCCAGGGCTCCTGGCTTTGGGGCAGGGCACGGGGCCAGCCCCGCTCTGATTACCCCCAGCGCTTTTTCCTTTTTCTTCCTTAATTTACTGAGTGCTAAATCCAAATATTACAACTTCCCCTCCACGCCGCTGGTTACGCAGGCGGTCCCCGGCCGGGCATTGTCTTATTGTTTGCAGAGGGAAGCTCCAGCGGGAGATTAACCTGGCGTTCACCCCACACTGCGGCTTCACACCCTGTCCCTGCCGGCGAGGCCCGCATCCCCAGGGACCGTGGCTGGCATGGGGTCCCGGCGGGGTGGGCAGCTCCGAGGGGTCTGGTGCATGGGGGGACACGGCAAGGTGGGGGCGGCGAGGGTGCCGGGGGCTGGCAGCCCTGCACCGGTGTCCCCTGCGCCCCTGGGACATGGGGAACCTCGGGACACTCGGGCTGTGGGTGCCTCAGGAATGGTGTGATGTGGCAGGGCCACCGGTCGCCCCGGTGGGGTGGTGAGGAGCTGGCGGGTGTCCTGGGGGTCTTGAGCAGACCCTTTGCTCCATTGCTTCCCCAGGGACCCTGGCAAGGTGCTGGCAGGGTCAGTACAGTTTGTGTCTGCTGGCACAAGGAGGCAGAGACTGCCTGGCACTCCAGCCCGGGGGCCATCACGCTGACCCCTGGTCTGCCCATCCCATCCCACCCCATCCCATCCCATCCCGCAGACTCACAATGAGCTCGCAGCGGTAGCTCTCCTGGTCGATGTTGGCAAAAGTGGCGAGGGTATGGAGGAACTTGAGGATGCACTCCTCCTCCCGCAGCAGCGCGTACTGCTGGAAGGTCTGCTGGATCATCTTCCGAAACTGCTTGGGCTGTGGACACAGCGGCTGCTAGCCATGCCGGGCATGTGCCAGGCACGCAGCGGGGATGTGGGGTGCAGAGGGTGCGAGCTGCACATGGACACATGCACGCACACGGACACAGGTGCACCCACAGACACACGCACGCATGCGCTCACCTGCAAAGATTAATATGCACCCGCGCATATGCACGTGCATCGGCGTGCACACCCATGCGTGTTCACGTGTGTGTGCATGCCAGCCGCCCTCCGTGCGTGCGTGCTCACTCACGTGTACTCGAGTATGGGCAGATGTGCATGCAAACCAACGTGTGCGCACATGGCCACATGTGTGCATCCATACATATGTGTGTGTATGCAGGTGCATCGTCACATATGTGAGCAGATGTGCTTGCATGCATATATCTGCATAGATATACATGCATACGCATGCACATGCATGCAAATACACCCTCACGTGTGTGAGCAGACATGCCTATACATGCAAATCCACCCGTGCACACTGATACACGCAGGAGCGCACACAGCCCTGTACGTGAATGCACACACAGAGACAGATACACCTTCACAAGTGTGCGCAAAGCTCCATGAGTGTGGGCAGGTGTGCACGTATGTGCGTGCAAACCCACACATGCACACCGACGCACACCCCTGGCCCCATCCACGCACGTATACACACGTGCACGTGGGTGTGTGCATGCAGATACATCGTCACACGTGTGAGCACAACCGCACACGTACGCAAGTGTGGGCAGATGTGCACACGCGTGCAAAGCTACGTGCGCGCTTCCGTGCACGCACGTGAGCAGCCCCAGCCACGTCCGTGCGTGCTCACACACCTTGCACCCCTGCACCCAGCCCTGCCTGTCCGCACCCACACCCACGCACACCTCCCTCACCTTCAGGTTCTCCTGCATCTGGCTGGGGAAGAAGAGGTCCAGGCCCACCTCCTTCCTGGAGAGCAGAGACCCCCGTGCACGTTAACGGCCCCGCAGGGACCCCCGCTCCCCGGGGCTGCGTGGGGGCCTCCCCGGGGACCCGCAGACCGGCGAAGCGGGGGGGATGCACCAAGCAAAGTGGGAGCTGAGGGGCAAGGGGGTGCTCCTGGGGGAGAAGCCACCCACCCGGCGCAGGGTGAAACGCTCCCATCTCCCCCTCCTTGCACCCTCCCCATCAGCAGGGCTGATGGCTGCGGGAGGATGAGGAGCTGCGGGACGATAAGGAGCTGCGGGAGGATGAGGAAGGACATCTGCAGCACCCCAGCTCCTTGGGGCTGGCTGGACAGGGTCGGGGGCTTAGGGGTAAGGGGCTTTGTGCCCAGCAGGACAGGCTGTGCCTACTCACTCCAGGAACTCGAAGTTGGACTTCTTATCCAGCGCGTTTTGAGGCATGTCCTTATAAAACCTCCTGCGAGAAGGGAGGGACATCAGACAGCCACCCTTGCGCTTGTATGCCCCCGTCACGGTGAAGAAAGAGCTGGAAACTCCGTCCTCTCCCGCAAAACCCTCCACGGCCCCAGCCCTCACTCCCCCGTCCTCCCCAGCCCTCCCACTGCAGCAGACAGGCTGGGACAGGCAGAGACACGTACCTGAGCTCGAGGCAGCCCAGCTGCAGGGCCATGCCTTCGCTCACTTTGCTGGCATAATTCTGCATGTACTCGCTCCGGAGCTGCCGAGGAGACGCGGGGGTCAGGAGGAAGAGGGGATGGATGCTGGCAGGGGATGCTCACAGGGGATGCTCGGAGGGTCCATGCCCTCCCGCATCCCGTGCTGGGATGCAGCAGGGGCAGGAGTGGGGTGAAGGGGTCGGGACCGGCTATCCCTGACGGACACGCACAGATCCAGCGGCAGGATGGGACCACAGGGGCTGCCTGCCAGCAGCCCAGGGTGAAGGTAAATGGGCTGCAAGGTCTTGGGCTCTTGGGAATCAAGTTTTCTGGGCTGGAGAGGAGGAAACACCCTCCTGGAGCTGGGGGGTGGGTCAGGGTGTCCGGAGAGGAGACCTGGCTGGGGCTAGGAGACCCCCAGGGCCACCTCTGACCTGCTGGTAGAAGTAGAGCAAGGTGGTCCTGTCGTCTTTGAAGCGCTCCATGAAATCCTCTGGCAGATAGCGGATTTGGAGATCGTACCTGGCAACAGGAGAGCCCCTCGATGAGGACCATGCTGGAGAAGGTCTCCCTCTAATGGGGCTCAGTGGTCCCCATGCCCCTGCCCCATGTGGGTTTGGGGACACGGAGAGGGACACCACCACCGTGGGTCCTACCTCCACTCAGCCTCCAGGTGCAGGCACTCGTACTTCTCCTGCACTTCGCCCACCGTCAGGTCCGGATGGAGCCAGTGGATCTCATCCGACTTCACGTGCTTCAGGCGGAGCCCGTAGCACTCGGCCAACTTGATGTCGGGCCCGATGCGGCCGCTCACCAGGATGGACCTGATCACCTCCTGGGGTGGAAAGGAGCAGGGCTGAGACCCGAGCATCCCCAGCCAGGCTCCAGACGAGCTTTAGATAGCAGGAAAATGAGGAAGAAATACAGCACAACTGCAACAGAAATGTCCCTGGAGCAAAAACGCAGCCTTGGGCACAGCCACCAGCCCCAGCGGTCCCCATGTGAAGCCTCCAGAGATGCCTCCAGCTTGCTCTGCAACAACCCACAGCCTGAACATGTCTCATCCAACCTCCCAGAGGTGTCTTGGTTGGGGATAAAAGCCCAGGTGGGTCATTTCCACCCTTCCGTATGCCTCGGCTGAGCTACACCTGATGCACGGCATCAGTTGCGAGCAGGTAGCAAAGCAGACATGGTTGTTGCCAGTGAGCTTGCCGTGCGGCTTGTTTCTCCTGCCCCAGAACTGGGGCAGCGTGGGCAGGGAGTCCCCTGCCAGGCCTCTGGTCTCACTCTGGTAGCCAAAAAGCCAACTGAAAGCTATGGTTATTGACAGAACCGGTGGCCAAGATGACCCCGACGAGGAGTGACCACCTCTGGCTTGCTCCGCTCCCGCGTCCTGCTGGCTGCGCTCCCACCCCGGCGCTGGGGACAGCCAGACCGTTGCCATTTCATGGCTTCGCTTGCATTTTCCCTGAGCCCCAGCCCTGCAAGGCACCGTCGTGTCCCAAATCCACTTGTCCTCTGGCCTCCTCCCATTGCTCCCTGCACCGCTGTGCCTGGCGATGTCTTCACCGGGGCCTGGAAACTCCTCTTCGCTACCCGAGAAGGAGACCAGCAGCAACTCACCGGGGCCGATCCTTGCTGCAGGAACTGGCAGCGGGGGCCAAGGAGCCCTCGCCCTCTCCAAGGGCCCCCTGAGCCACCAGAGATGGCCAAATTCTCTCTCTGTCCTCCAGGTTTCAGTGCTTCTCAGCCACGGGGCTCTGGGGGCTACCGTGTCATGGGAAAGGGTGTCTGGGAAGGGAGCTAGCTCTGGTGCCGGGCGGACAAAACAGCCCCCCCTCCCCTGCCCCGTCCACCCCCCTGCCCACGTACCCGGATCTCCGTCGTCACGGGGCACTTCACCAGCTTGAAGTTCTTGCCCATGTTGAAGCTGTTGCTGTAGAAGCACACCTTGAGGATACGCATCTCCTCCTTGTCCATCTCCAACGTCCCCATGCCCAGGGTGGCTTCCAGCGTCCCGGCCAGGCTGCGGGAGGAGCTGCTCCGTGGGCGACCCAGCGCCTCGGGGATGGCCGACATCCTCACCACGCCGGGGGGGCTAGGAGCTGAGCATCCCTTCCCTGCGGGACAGACACCGCGCTGGCACAGTGGGGACCCTGGGGACTGTGGGGGGGGTCACCCTGCGGGGTGGGGAGAGGGTCGGGGAGGTGGGGATAGCAGGGACACCCCCAGGAGGGAAGGGAAGGCGAGGCGGATGGAGAGAGAAAAGAAAGAAAGAAAGAGCGCGACAAAGGGTGCCCTCCATCCTGCCGTACACCCCCGGCCATGCATGGCCACCGGGTACCGCCGAGCCCAGCACCTCTGGGCAGAGCCTTGTGTCCTTGTCACCTCCAGAGCAGCGCCTATGTGTCCCCAGCACCTCCAGAGCAATATCTCCGTGTCCCCAGCACCTCCAGAGCAATACCTCCATGTCCCCAGCACCTCCAGAGCAATACCTCCGTGTCCCCAGCACCTCCAGAGCAATACCTCTGTGTCCCCAGCACCTCCAGAGCAGTCCCTGAGTGTCCCCAGCACCTCTGGAGCAATACCTCTGTGTCCCCAGCACCTCCAGAGCAGTCCCTGTGTGTCCCTATCTCCTCCAGAGCAATACCTCTGTGCCCTTGTCACCTCCAGAGCAATATCTCCGTGTCCCCAGCACCTCCAGAGCAGTCCCTGAGTGTCCCCAGCACCTCTGGAGCAACGCCTCTGTGTCCCCAGCACTCACCATTTTCTCCCCTCCATGAAACCCGGGTGAAGGTTTCAGGCTCCAGCTTCCCAGCACGGGTACCTGCAGCTGCAGTTCAACAACGTGACCTCCCAACCGAGCTGAATTTAGCAGATAGCTTTGCCAAAAAAAACCAATACAAAGCAAAATGGGGCAAGCGAGCCGGGTTCCTTCTCCCCCGGAAGGGCGATACTGATTTATATTGATTTGCTTTTTTATTTTTAGAGGGGATAAAACCCAGAAGCCTGCTCAAAAAATGTCATTTGAGCCAGAAGGGAAGTGGCTTGAGTTTTCCCTTCGCTGAGAAAAACATTGAACGGGGTATGTGGGTCTTGGATGATCTGAATGGATCCAAAATTTTCCTTTTCACGTGGCTTTTGGGTTGCAAGCTGGGCAGGGCTGGCACAGAAGAGGGTTTGCTCTGGATTGCTTTCTCTACCTCTCTGGATATGCATCTGGGCTGAGGCTGGGCAAACTCAGCTCACATAACCCTGTAAGAGTAAAGGTATTTCTCTCAGCCCAGCCACTGGCTTCCCAGGAAATCACACAGCTTTGCACGGAGCCTGAGCGAGCAAAAAACCAGCCAGCACAGCCAGATGCACAGGACAAATTCAGATTTGCAAAGAGCTGCTCCAGACTGCATTTTTGGGGTGTGAAATAAAAAGAAAAATGTGGAAGTTCCCCCGTTAGGCTGCTTCTGAGCTGCAGCCCCAGCTGATCTCGGGCCTGATTAACTGCAAACTGAAGCGTTGCAGCTCTCATGCGTCACCCCGGGTCTGCAACACGGAAAGGTCCTGGTGTGGCTCGGGGCGGGGGGGCTCCCGGCCGGGCTGGAGGGGCAGAGGGGCTGGGAAGGGGCTGGGGTGCCCGGAGGGTCTCTCTCCCCAGCTCTGCCCCGCGAGGGCAGGCAGGGTGAGGAGCAGAGCTGGAAGATGCTGCAGGGAGGGGATGGGGTTGGTGGGACCGGCTGCGGGATGTCCCATACATCCCCCTGCGTGGGGCTGAGGGTCCCGCTCTCCCCACGATACCCATGGGGTCGGACGGCCGAGACGGTCTCTAATACGGCAGCAAACAGCATCAGAGCATCCCTCATCTCTCCCGGGGCGATGTGCCCAAACCTGGCGGCTGGCTGCCTTGGCACTGGAGCGGATGGGGAGCGCTCGCACGCAGCCCCGGCAGCACCGACCTGGGCTGGAAGCAGCGAGGATGGGCTGCTGTCACCCTTGCAGGGCTCGGGGTGGGGGGGTCCGCCCCACGCCACAACCCTGAACTGCAGGTCCGGGCTGCAGCCATCTCCCCATCGCCGGCCTCTGCAAAACCAAGCACCGGTGGGGGAGACGGAAAGAAAAACAAGCAACAAGGAGCTGCCGGCAGGAACCCTTCCCGAGGCTGGCTGCTGAGGTTTTCTTCCCTCATTCCCCCGCTTCTCCTTCCTCGCTGGGATTTGCACCATCATTTGCACAGCGCTTAGAGGCGGCTTCGCTGTAATTACAGCCCCGTGCGAGCTTGCGAGCTAGCAGGACGCTGCGTGCTGCCTCCCGCAAGCTTCGGCTTTTTAAAGCAACTCTCCTGAGTCACTGGCCTAAAAATACGCACGGCGTAGCCTGACACTTTCAGGTCCGTACCAAGGGTTTTGCTAGCAGCGGTGCAACGCGTGGACGGCCCGGACTTTGCTCTCCAGGTTTCTCCAAGGGAACAGGGAAAAAGGGTCCACATCCCCGTGGCTGCCATGGAGCATCGCTACGACAGCGATGGGATGCTGGGGTGCTAACCTTGGACCTGAGCGAGGCAGCAGCGCTGAGCTGGGCACTCTCGCCTCTGGCTCGGGCCGGCAGCGAGCCCGGCCACGCCGGCGGTCACATACCCGTGAGCTCGTCTGCATTTTTCACACCGAGTTTTGACTTTTTTTCTTTCCTTCGCAGCAGTTTCTCAGGCTGCACAGGGAGGACCTTGCAGCAACCCACATCCTTTGCAGAACACCCCTATGGCCAGCTCTCTGCAGGTGATGTGCCTTTTAGCCAGATTCCCTTTCTCATACGGGCTGCAAGGGCTGGCCGAAGCGGGGGCAACCAGGGCATCCCCCCCTTGCCCTGTCCTGTCTCCGGCCATGCCGGGGAAGCCGAGGCCATCCCTGCAAGTGATACCATGGATGCTACGTGCCTGAGCGACATCAGCCCACAGACCGCATCCACGCTGCAGCCACCCAGCATCATGCTGTGCTGGATGAGGGTTTCCTGCTCAACCAGTCTTAACCAGGGAGAGGGTCAAGCAAAACCAGCAAGTCCCCATCCCAGCTCGGCAGCCGGCACAGAAATGCTTTGCTTCAGGCTTTGCTACAGCTCTCGCTGCTCTGCAGAAGAAGCCGGTACCCAAAAAGCTTCTCCTCCCAGAAATAAGGAAAATAAAGATCTCTTTCACTAAATAGCTAAAAACCAAACCCTGCTTTCTCTGGGTTTCAGAGGGGCCCTCCCAGGGGGTCTCGCGGTGGGGACAATGGCCCGAGCCAGCCCCCGGGGAGGGGGACTTCAGCCCTCGGTTGAGAGGGGCAATGGCTGACTTAGGAGGCATGCTGGTATTTCTCAGGGCACATGGACCCAAAATATTTCACTTCGGCTCGTCTTCTTTTTCCTCACTTTCTCTTCATTTTCTGCTTTCTTCCTCCAGCCCCATTCCCACGACACGTCCCCTCACACTCTCAGTGAGCCCACAGGGCCAGGACCGGGGCTGGATGTCCCCTCCGTGTCCCTACCCTGATGAACGATGCAGAGAGCATCCCGCTGCCCCCGGGCAGCACCTCCGACCCTCGTGGCCGGAGATGGCCAGGGCTAGAGGCAGCCAGCATGAACGAGGGCACATCCCGTGTTTTGATGTCCCCTCAAGCCCAGCATGGACACAGGGATGGCTCCAGCTCTCCAGCCAAGCACCCCGCAATCTCCCAGCCCCTGCCCGGGCTGAGATGCCCATCCAAAATAAAGCCGGGAAGCGCAGCGAAGGCAGTGCCTGCACCCTGCCTGCGCCGCAGCTGTGCAGCGCCTGGGGGGGGGCACAGCCCCGGGGCCATTTGGCTGGAGGGGACACGTACCCCATACGGACCCGGCCATACTCTGCCTCTAAGCTTCAGGGATGGAGAGGGGGCCCTGGCCACAGCCCGAGCCCCCCGGACCTCCACTCCCTCCCCACTCGCCTCCTCTCTGGCATGGGGATGTGTCCCACTGTGCGGACGTGTCCCACCTTAGGGACGTGTCCCACCGGAGCCCGGTTCTGTCCCCAGCGGGGACAGCCGTGTGGTATGCGTGACGTAGCTCCAGCCAGGCAGACGGGGACGGTGGAGCCCACGAAATGAAACCGAGAGCTTGCACTTGCTGCCGCCGTCACCAACATCCCCTTGCTGCAGGCTCTGTGTCGTCCCCCCCCCCGGCAGCCCCCGTTGCCTTCTCCTGGGGGTGACACCCCGAAAGGTCCCCACGGTGGCTCAGAGCCACCTCTCGTCCCGCAACCCAGCACAGCCCCGGACCAGGAAGTTTTTCTGGTCGCTTCCACGTTCTCAGAAAAGTTTGGTGCCGGGGTTGCCACTTCCTCCAACCCTACCCCGAACCCCAGACGCACCTGGGCTGACGGCCACGGCCACAGCGACACGCTGAAACCCCACCGAGCCCCTTCCCCAACTCAGCACGACGAGTTTGCATGTCCTCAGCCCTCCGCCCACCTCCTCGAGGAGGCGAGGGTCTCGGTCCCACCGTTGCACCCTGGGGCACCCAGGCACCCAGAGAAGGGGGTGCAGGAGGCAAGTAGCACTTACGGAGAGGCAGCTGTCCCCTCCGTCCCCACGGCGAGCCAGCGCTGATGGAGCCGGCGCTTCCTGCCGCGGTTGACAAGCGTGCGCAGAGGTATTTGCATAGAACCCAGGGCCCACGCGCAGGCACGCTCACGCACATGCCCCGAGCAGTTGCTCAAGCCCGTCCTACAGATGGGGAAACTGAGGCACAGCTCGCTCATGCCCGGAAGACCAGTTTGGGTGGTCTCAGCACAGGGTGGTGGATGCAGGCAGCTGGCAGAGGAGGCAGCTCATGTCCCCCTCCTCTGCAAACTTCCAAGCCTGGGTCCCACTGAGCCATGACACAACCCCGAAACGCCTGTGCCGGGGCGGGGGGGGAATCCGACCCGAAGACCCTGCAGGAAGCAGGGGACCGGGACAACGGTGACCTGCGACTTACCCCAGTCACCCAGGAGCATCTCCAGCTGCCAGACCAGCCCATGGGCTCCAGCACCCCTCATGCTGGGACCCAACACATCCCACCCCGAACCTTCCTGCCTCTTCTCTCGGCTGCTGCCAAGTTGGATCCCGGCTCCATCGGAGGAAAACACAGCCCCGGGAGCAAGCCAGGGACCTCAGCCCAGCCTGAGTCACCCCGGGGAGCAGCAATCCTCAATGGCAGGGGACAGTGCAGGCAGGGCCCCAGCAGGCAGGGCTGCCTGCTCTGCTCCCCCACTCCCCAGCCCCCGGCCCTTCCCCTATCTATGCAGGTATTTAAATGACTCATTACTTTATTGCTCCAGTTCCCCGGGGAACAGACAGGCTCTCACCCTGTTTGGCACCTACAGCATCACACTCCAGCCACGTTTCGGCACCGAAAACAGTGAGTTTCCACCGTCTAACTGGGAGTGGGGATGGGTGCTCTCCAAGCCATCGCTTGCGGTGGTCTGACCGCCCTGCTGCGCTCCCAGCCTTATCTCTCGTTGCCCATATCTACCCCAAATCTGCCTTGCCCAGCTCCCATCCATCACTTCAGCCCTGTCCCCCAGAGGACCCGGGGAGCAGGTTTTTGCCTCTCCACCGCAGATCCTGGATAGGTATTGAGGGCTGGCAACACAAACCCATGCCTCAGGGTGCTGCTGGGACCTCCACGACGGCTGGGAGCCGAGCTCCAGCCAGATCCAAGCCTCTGCCATGGGGTGTAATGCCGGCTGTCCTGCCTCCTTGCATATCCCATTCCTGTCCTACATCCCCTCTTCCCCTGGTCCTGCCCACCCGGGGCATCTCTCCCCTTTCCCACCAGCGAGGGTTCATCCCTGTGGGATTTCATACCAGCTGGCCTTGGCACATCCCCGGCACACGCACAACGCTGCCGGCTTGGCAGCGGGATGCGACAGCCCTCAGAGGTGGGATGCGAGGTGGGATGGCAGCGGGGAGCCTGGTCCAGCAGTGGGAGCTGTCTGGGGGGCACCGGGATGGTCCCAGTGCCCCCATTGCTCCCCCCTCCCGGGGCAGGCAGCACTGGGGCAGGCTGGGGACCGAGGGCTCCTCACGTGATGTCCCCTCAGAGGAAGCCTGCATTTCGCAAAGCGAAGGAAATGACACAGGCTCCGGCCGGCGAGGACAGGCTGCCCGGGAGGGGGGCTGCAGCAGGTACAGAAGTGCTGTCCCCTCTGCTAAGGGACCCCAAAAAACGCCCACCCTGCTGACCCTCCCCATCCCTGGTGCAGCAGCTCCCCGCGACAGCCAAAACCACCCCCAGCAGACGACAAGCATCCCCCAGACCTCCTCGGGTCCCATCGCATTTCTGCCCATCTGACACCCATCTTACTACAACAGCAGCCCAGGACCCTTCGTCCTATCTCCTTGAGGGGGGGTTATTCCCCACCTGCAGACACGCACCCCGCTTTTTCAGACTGGGAAAACATCAACGTGGCTGGTTTTGGGTGCAAGGCTGGACATGGACCCGCATCCCACCTCCCCCTGTATCCCATCACCCCCCCACATCCCATCGCCCATCCCGAAGCCGCGACTGCGACCCGCACCCCAACAGCCGGTGAGACGGCCGGTATCGGCGACGTGCTCCCAGGGAATTAGAAATAACACCCGGAGAGCTGCTGTCAAAGCCCACGCGCGGCAGCTCAGCTGGAGGGGGTGACTCAGGCACGGGGGAAAGATCTCCGTGTTCCCGGCACAGAGCAGTGCTGTTTATCTGGAGCCGGCGGTGGGACGAGGCAGGACCATCTGGGGAGGAACGGCTCACCGGGAGATGGGGACGGCGGCTCTGCCGGCAGCTGCGCCGGGAGGAGATGGCAGGCTGCCGGCATGCCGGTACCCAAGGTGCCGGGATGCTGGTGCAAGGCTTCCCATGAGGGTGCGCTGGGGAGGGGGGCTCAGGGACCCCCAGCCCCACTTTTTTTGGCCGTGGCCAATGCGATGCCTGATCCTGAAGACAGAATGTGCCCCCCTGAGCCGCTGCTAACCGCTCCCAGCCACCTCCTCCCCAGGCAGGGGAGTCCTGCAGCCGCCCCCCAAGCATTTCGTAGGCCCCATGGCTGCAGGGGGGCCACAGCATCCTCCCCCCAGAGCAGACCGCCCAGGTTTCAGACGCAAGGTTTGTTACAAGGATCCCTTCTGGTCTCCACTCCAATGAAGATCTTCCTGACAGAACTGTCTGAGCATTGCCCCTTGGCCATGCCAGAGCCATCGGCTTCGCGCTGCCCCAGCTAGGAGCAATCCCATGGCTGCAGGGGGAAAGCATGCCCCCCGAGCAGCCCCAAGCTTTGTAGAAAGAGGGGTTCACCCTAAATCCCTCATCATTTATGCCAGGAGAGAAAAAACTCACACCACAGCCAGCAAAGCTGAGTTTTTATACTCCCCTGCCTGCCGCCTGCAGCTGCCAGACACAAAAAGGATCACGGGCAGGCTCCGAGATCTGGTTTCCAGCCCGTCCTACCAAGGGACTGAGGTCCCACAGCCCCACAGAGGTGCTACAATCCTGTATCACTGGGGCTCCCGTTCATTCTTACAATTAATAATGCAATTATCACTTTGTGCGTGTTTTTTTCCTTGTACATCCACAACCAAAAATGGGTGCAACAGTGCTCCAGCCAAGAACGATGCAACTGTGGTGTAAGGAAAAGGGTCAAATGTGCCAATAGCCTGGAAGAGCTCCCAAAATCAGGCCTGGGGGGCTCTGAAAACTCTTGAGGGCAGTTGTAGGGGAGATGCTGGAGATGCTTCTTGCTCTGGGATGATACAGGACAGGGCTGAGACAGCATCTCCAAGCCAAGGGGCTGGAGTGGGCTGGCAGGGCTCAACCCTCCCCACCAAACCAAACCACCCAAGCTCACGAAACACCGTCAGGCTAAAAATAACCCCTGGGCGGCACTCAAAGCCTCCCCTCGGGGAGGGCAAACAGCTTCCCGGGAACAGGGTGGGCGTATTTCCCGGTAACCTTTCTGCGGGAGAAGGAAGCAGAGCGGGTAAAGGCTTGCAGCATCATTTTTGGCACGGCGGGAAGTGTGCCGGGTCCTGGTCGCTAAGCATCCCGGTCGCCAGGCAACCCGTGGGAATCACGGGAGATGCTGCTCCTGCTTCCTTTTGGGAAGGAGGAGGGAAAGGAAAATAGAGGGTCTGGGGTAGAAACTCCCCCTCTACGTGTGAGGCCGGGAGGGACCTGGCACCGGGCATCGGCCATGGGATGCTGCTGGCATCACCGCACCAAGGTGCCCATCAGGGTCCCTACCGCAGTCAGGGCACCCGTTTCTGGGTGCTTACAACAATTCCACTTATTATATTCATCTCAGCTTTCTGAAGAAAACTCATCTCCTCCAAAACTCCTGGATAGGTTGTAGCTTTTTTGGCAGAAATTTCCCAGGAGGGTGCCAAGCTGCAGCTCCTCTGAGCCCTTCCCCCGAACGAGCCGGGAATTTCAACTCCAGCCACTTCTCTGCAGCCTGGAAAAGACCTCGGCCATGGTCACACCGCATAGTGATGACCTCCCCCAGCAAAAACCACCAAGCATCAGCTCGGAAGTCACCCCTGAGTTCTGCTTTGAAACTCATTTCCCTTTCCAAACTGCTGGGCTCCAGCACTGAGCTCTCTCACTATGCTCGGTAGGTTCGTTAGCAGGTCCCACACCACCCATTATATTATCCATACAGTCCTCGATGGCTGCAGCACGGCTTTACAGCCACCCCTCCGGTCGGGCTGCGTTAGAGCTGCGCAGTCCCAGCACACTCGGCTGGATTTGCAAAATGTGGGAAGTTTGCATTTCCATGGGGAATTCAGCTGAGTTTGGGGGAAAATAATTGCTGTCATTTAATTGAGCATTTTATTTTCTTGATTGTCAATCATTTCTACCGCACACTATCATGCTGTCACGCAGGCTTACGCAAGACCGGGTTGCCACCAAACTGAAAGTTTTTTAACCTTTGCAAAGTTTTCAGCCTTTTTCTTGGAATGATAAACATTTAGAATACCATGTTAAAAAATTAAATAAGCCAAATGACCCTCTGAGGTGCCTTCAGCTCTCTGCCCACCTGGCCTGAGCTGCAGACGCACCAGCTCAGGCCAACACATGACATTTAATCCCCTTGGACTCCCCCAAACTGGGTGATTTCTGAACTTTTTTCGGTGCAAGCTCCCTAGTTTTTTGACCTCGAGGTTTTCTTTTGATTTGGGGCCAGGAGTGCAGGTCCTAGCAGGTGGAAAGGCAGCTGCATTTCACGTCACCCCATCTCTGCAGAGGGCCGGGGCAGCGATGCTCTCGCCTGTGGAGCAGAGCCGGTTGAACATCCCATGCTGTCTCTGCAAGGGGAAGGCTTTGGAGACGTGGGGGGGATTTCCCCGTCTGAAATCCCTCCGTGCTTCAACCTTTGGAGATAAAACCAGGCAGTAAAATGCCCCGGTTTCTGCCAGGTGGAATTTCCCCATTTGCTGGGCCCCACGGGGACAGGCCAGATCCTGGCAACACAGGCAGGTATTTTGCCTCTGGCTGCAGTGGCAGAGGGAGGTGAAGGCAATCCCCCTTCCTCCTCCTCTTCTTCCTCCTCTGCCCTGCTGTGGCTCAGAGCAGGGAGGGGAGCCCCAAGCAGCCCCCCAGCTCTGCAGCCTGGCTCCCCCCCCTGCCTGGCACCCAGCCTTGCCCTGCTCTAACCCTGCAGCAGCAGCACCCGGCGGGGACGAGGGAAGGAAAAGGCTCCAGCCGGCGGGCCCTGGGAAGGGAAGAGAAGATTTCCTCCGTGCAGGGGCAGAGGGGTGTGCAATACGGCAAGGCGTGCGACGTGGCAAGTGTGCAGGGTGCGCGGCAGCTCGCACAAGGCTCAGAGGCAGAGCACCCCGGGCCACGCTTGCTAGAGCCCGCTTAGGACCCGAGACCGAGGTCAGGTTGCCCGTGGCACCGCTCCTGCTGGGATGGAAGTCTATCAAATGCCACCGAGTAGTTGCATCGGGCCGAGGCTGGGTGGGCAGAGCTGGGAGCCGAGGGGGGCAGGTACCGGGACTCCCTGCCAGGCAGGGACGAGGGCAGGGGACAGGCAGAGCTCTCCTGCATCAATTAACGGGGCCGAGATGCTGAAAACCTCCGCGGAAATCGCCTCCCCGGGGCAGGGCATCACTGTGCAACTTTTCAGTCTCAACAGCAAAGCAGACACTTCTAGGCTGCTTTTTTCAAGTTCTCCCCGGGATGAAATAACTCACACCCTAAAAACGTCAGGGTTTTTTTCCCCAACGGGAGCCCTGCTCGTGCCTTCAAGTGGCTCTTTGCTCAGACAAGCCGTGGGCTCTGGGGTGTACGGAGTGGCCGCTCACAGCGACGCTGCCTGCCCCAGAATCTGCAGCACTTCCTTCCCTGCACGGCACCTTTCTGCACAGCGGGGCCATCCCAGTTCAGCCCAGTGCACCAGCTAACTTGCCTTACTGGTAGTTACAGACAGGGAGAAGCCTCCCCCCTCCAGGGACGTGGCTGTTGGGTTTTCCCCTGTGGGAACCAGAGTTCTGCTGAAACTATTTTTTTAGCCATTTTTTAACACGAAACACAGCAAACCGCCCCAAAACAAAAAGCCCAACTGAGTCCTGTGAGGTTTCCCCAGGGGCTGACGGGAGCCGCATCTCCAGCGCGTCATGTTCCTGTTCCCTTTTTGATGCTGCTTCCCCAAACAGAGCTGGGTGGCCTCACTGCGATGCCACCGTGGCCACCAGTGCTGTCTCTCCCTGCCCCACGGGAGCTGCAGGCCAGACGGCCAGCCTCGTCCCAGGGGAAAACACAGCCAAGCCAGAGGGATTGCCACCCCTCGGGAGGATTTTCTGAAGGAAAAACCCAATTTTACCCTCGTGGTTCCCCAGGGAAAGGTCTCCCTGAGATTTTTGTGCCGGGCATCCTGGGTTTTACCCCTCCTGCATGCCAGGATGCTTCGCCAGAGGAGAAGTGTGTATCACATGAGGTCTGCCACCACTGCAGTTTGAAACATGAGCAAGGCTTTGCATGAAAGGTTCTCAGCTCCGTCTACCCCTCATGAGTAATAACTCTGCCAGGGAAAAAGCAAAATGATTCAGACAGTGCTTTCCCAGCCCCCAGCACCTCGAAGAGCCTTTTTGCTGAATATTAATAATAGCTGAGCGCAAAGGCACGGAAACGCAGAGCTTGGTGACAGTGGCACTTGTGCCCCTGCACGCCAGACCTGTGCGTGCCCTTGCACACGCGTGTGTGTGTCTCGCTAGCGTGTGCAAAGCATTGCTGGCAAAGGTGAGGCTGTGTTTCCCGTGCACACACACCACCACGCGCTGTGTGCGCATCCCTGCCCGTCCTTTGCAGACACCATGGAGCGGGCAGCCCCTGTCCCCTGCTCTCTAATGCCCGTGGCTCTCCAGACACACGCAGCCTGCTCCCTTGCAGCTCTTCTCGCTCCGACCCGCACCTTTGCCCTTGCAGGCAAGGCTGGGAGCTGTAAATCAGGGCTGCGGACCTGAATCCGAAGGATGATCCGTATCCCGATGCCGCCCTTCCCTGCCAGGTGCCGGGAAGCTCACGGGCACCGGGTTTTGGCTCCTGCTACAAGGATCTTTCACCCACAGCCACGCAGAGGTGAAGTCGCAGCATCCTCCCTGCCTTTGCCATGCGGCTGATGCCAGCGGAGCACTCGGAGGCGATTCCGCCCGCGGGAGCGACCGGTGAGAATGGGACCGTTCCTGGGGTGTTCCTGTGCCCCAGCAAGCCCTGCTGTCGCCCCTTCCCCAGGGCTTCCTCCAGCACGAAGGCAGCAAGGAGGGGTACGTGATGGATGCAGTGGGACACTGCAGCTGGCTGTCGCCTCCCTGACAGACCTTGGGGTCCCAATGGCCACCTCGTCCTGGAAATAGCCCTGTGCTGGGCACAGTTTCGGGCCCAGACAGGGGTGGAGGACCCTTGCAGAATCACCTTGCCCACGAAGCCCCCAGGACACACCACATCAGGCCCGGCCACCAGCGCTGACCTCTCCCCACCTCCCTGCCCTGATGCCGGTGCCTCGTCCAGCGTGGTCCCACTGCCAGCATGGGACATGCGCCCAGCCTTCCCTGACTGCTGCATGTCACCAGCTCCCTGCCACCTCCTTGGGACAGTCCCAGCCCCATGTGCCACCTCCAAGACCTTCCCGATCCCTGGCCAAGTGGTCAGACATCCCCTGGATGTCCCTGTCCCAGGGGACCTGGCGGTGGGGCCACCTTTTCCAGCCAGGGGACGTGGGCCAGTTTTACCTGACCAGGGCTGGGTTAGGAGGAGCAGCGTGTCCCGGGGGAATCTTCCGCTGGGACCACGCATTCCCAGCTGCATCGAACCCCAGTGGAGAACACACGGGGCTGTTGCATCAGCCCCCTGGACTGCAACGCTCCCATCTCCGGCTTTCCTCCCCCGTGTCCTCAACGGGCGCCGCGCCGTGCCGTGCCGTGCCGGTGAGCGCAGGCAGGCAGGCATGTTTTCCGGCAGGAACCGCCCCGCCGTTGGGCAAACATTGTCACCGGCAGGAGATAGCAGAGCCCGGGCACCTCCCGAACGCCGGCTGCAGGGTGGGGAGCGTCGGGGGGGGAGCGTTGCACCCTGCCCTCGGGCCCCCCAAACTCCCCAGCACCCCGGCACCGCCGCGGGGAGGGCTAAGGAAACCCTGCCCGTCCACCCACCTGCGGGCAGGCGGATGGCCGGGCGCGTTGGGGGACCCCCACCATGGGGTCGGGGTGCCCCTCTCTTGCACCGACCCAGGCTCCCATTGCCTGCCCTCCCTCCCTCGTCTCTCCCCCGTCCCCTCCTGGCACCCAAGCGTGTCCCATCCCCGCCCTCCCCGAGAGCTGGCAGAGGCTCTCACCTTGGCGGAGGGCGCAGGAGCTGCCGTCGTTCCCCCGCGGCCGGCCCCCCGCTCCTCGCCCCAGCAGCGGCGGCGGGGACAGGCGATGGCGTCGCCAGCAAGGAGGGTTGGCCCAGTGGGTGAGTTGGTACCGGTGGTGAAACCGCTCCTCCCCAACCGCCCGCTTCCGGAAAGGGCTCACCGGGGCTGGCGGGTGCTGCCGACGCCAGGGAGGAAGAGGAGGCGAGAGGCGAGGAAGGTCCCAGGACCCCTCACCTGCCCACTTCGCCTTCCCCACCTCAGTCCTAGCAGGCGGGTTGGGGCAGGTCTTGGGATCAGTCGGGAATTCGGGGCAGGGAGCCCGAGGCAGCCGGCGTTCAAGGCTTGGTTCCGCTCGTACCTTGGAAGAGCTGGCAAGCTGCCCACGGTGAGCCCCCGCTGCAGAGGTTCGCCCCCCCAGTCCTCCCCAAAACCACGAGTCCGGGGGACACCCCAGCACTGCGGAAGGACCCAAGGCAGGAAGGAGGACGGTGCAAGAGCTGCCGGGGCCGACGTTTGTGGTCACGGGACGGCCGTCCGGCACCGCCACACCCCCGGGCCACAGCAACACCTCCCTACTTCTGGGGTGCACCGGGCCCCCCCCTTTAAACGCTTGCTTTAACGCTCCTCTGAGGACCCCCTCCACGGCTGGACATCCCAGGCCCCCAGAAGACCTGACCCCGACCCCAGGGCTCTGCCAAAATGGTTTGGGCGGCGCTGGGGACACCGAGGGGATGAGGAAGAGCTGGAGGAGGAGGGAAGCAATGGGGTGCACCCCATGGCCCCCGCCGCATGGCACGCAGTGGGGCAGCTGCGATCCCGGGGGGTGGTGGGGGTGGCATTCCTGCTGAGCAGGAAGGGGGAAACAGTAAGGCAAAACTGGCTGGGCAGTTGCCCAAAGCCTGGGCAGGAGCTTGCAGGGTCCCGGGGAGCTGCAGCCCCCCCCATGGATCCCTCCCACCCGCTGCTCGGCAAGTCCCTGCTGTGTCACCCCATCAATGGCTGCATCCCATCACTCAGCCCCATCACAGGCACGGCGGGGTCCCTCCCTGCGTGGGCATCCCCTGCCTTGGAGGAGGTGTTCAGAGACAGGTCTCACCCCGACTCCTTCCCGTCCCTTCCTCCTCTGCTCAGCTCCCTCTCCTGCCCAGCTGCCCCCAGATTACCCCCCCTCAAGGTGTGATGCCTGGGAGCGACTGATGCTATGCCAGGCACAACCTGGACACGGCCCCTTCCCGCTACAGCCACTGGAAGACAGTCGGAGCATCCCCACAGCACGCTCCGGCAGCCGGGCACGGAGGGACAGCAGGACCTTCTTGCACCCTGAGACGTGTGGGGAAAGAGGAACAGAGACCAAAAAGCTTCTGGGCATGAGCAAGACCCTCTCATGGACCACGAGAGATTCGGATGGACACGGGTCAACCACCATCACCCTATACCCAGCCCGGCCGCCAGCAGTGCCCGGAGCTCCCGCGGCAGCTCTCCCACGCACGGAGAGCAGCGTTGACAGCCTGCGCCCACTCTCCTGCCCGAAGCCAGCCAAGGTATTTAAACGCCTAAATACCGTCAAAGGGATGGAGCTACCTCCACACGCCTCGGGTGGGCTGGCACCTCCTGGCAAGGAGCAGGGGGAAGCACGGTGGGCAGCGGGGGCAGCCGGGGTGGGGGGAGAGAGACCCCTCTGCTCACTGCCGTGGCTCCATGGAGCCGGGGAGGTGCATCAGCCCTGCGCACCCCTTTCCTCCGCGCCCCTTTCCTCCGCACCCCTTTCCCTCTCCATCCCCTCGCCCCGGTCCCATCTCACCCACACACTCCCAGGGAGGTGCCTGGGCTCCACACAAGTTTGGGAAAGACCCTGGCATGCTACTCCCATGCCCTGGCCAGCACAACCCCCAGGGAGCAGGGCAACCCTTTCCCCCCTGCTAATCCCTGCCAAAAATTAACCCAACAGCCCCCTCCCCGAGCTCCCAGCAGATTCAGCCCCGTGACTTACAGGAAAGCTGGTTGAACAGCCTGCTGAGCCATCCCATGCTCCTGCACCGAGGGTGAGCTCGTAGCTACGAAACGCTCAAGAGAAATAGGTTTCCCCCCGCCTCCCCCCTTCCCCAAACCACCCCTTTCATTGGCACAGAGAAAAGCGATAAAATCTGACGGGATTTATTAATAGCACCTCTCCCATCACTAGGGAGCAGTGCTTCGGAAACGGCTTGGAGCATCCCAGCGCTGGGCTGCTTGAGGGACAAAGGCACCAACTTACTTTTGCCAGGGAGCAGGGCCAGGGCTGGAGGGTCGGGGTGATGGAGGAAGACGCCAGTTGGAGCTCCAGAGCCACCAGCAGATGTTTAGGGGCACCGAGAAGGAGCAGAAGTTGTGTAGCGCCGGAGTCGTGTAGAAGAAGCAGGGAGAAGATGCCAGGAGAGGCGGCTAGGGGTGTCCTTGGAGCCAGGAGGGTTGGATGGAGTGGTCCCCACTCACTCGAAGCGGGTAGAGGGATGCTGCATGTTATTGCTGCCATCTTGAGGCCGGCCAACCTGAGCTGTCCCCCACAACCTATCGCAAGTTCCAGCAAAGCAGTTATTTTATTATTTATTTTGATAATCAATCTTGTTTTCACTTTTAGGGGGTGAAAAATCCTTTTCCCAAGTGGCTCAGGCCCCAAAACCCTGAAAACAGCAGGAGTAAGGGCAGGTGGGTGTCTGCCACCAGCATCGACGAGGAGACACCGGCCGTGGCAGCGCAGGGTGGCAAGCCACGGGCAAGATGCTGGAGCAAGATTTGTGATGCTCCAGTGTTTTTCGGGAGCTGTCAGTAGGAGCCAGGACAAGTGCTGGCAATGCGGTGCACCCTGATAGGATCATCACTGCCTGTGTGAGCACTGGGGGTCCCCAGTGGGGGTGTTCCCCACCAGCACCCCATCTCTCCTCAGCCCTCAGGAGCAGTAAGTAGGGTCAGGCCATCAGGGTTGGAAGAGGATGGGGGATCAGGCCCTGAGGATTAGCAGGAAAGCACCCAATAAGGGGCTGGATCTGCTTTTTTGCCATCTGAAGGTCCTTGGTGAGAAGACTGCTCGGCTTGCTGGGTCCTGGAGCTCTTCCACCCATGACACCTCCAAAGGGGTCAAGCAGGCAGTGTGGAGGGCTGGCTGGGCTATCCTAGAAGCCACAAATTATCTACTGACATACCCCTGCTCATTGACCCCAACTCCACCCATGCCCACAGACCCCAGGCTGTCCTCCCTCGCCCAGCCCAACCATCACCCTCCTGGTGCCTTGGTCCAGCCACGATGGGTTCATCCAGCCCAGCAGAGCCGAGATCCTACCAGGGGCTTGGAGGAACCCCAAAGCCCTTCCCTGACACCCCTAGTTGGAGGATGCCTTTCAGTTCTGCCTGGCTCCTGTCCCAGGGAAAATAAGTGCCCTCTGAAAGGGCCTCCCTGGGGTCCAGGTTGGACATGAAGCAGCTGATGAAGCACCTGGAGAGGCAGGACTGTTCTGGGGTGGGGGACCTGCTCCCCCAGCTCTGGGATGACAGTGATGGATGAGTCTGAGATGACCAAATCTGACCACCTTGGGGCAGCAGGATGACCCCTTCTCCATCCAGAGCTACTGGTGGTCACCACTGCAGGGTTGGAAGGGTGGTGGCCATGAAGCCCAGAGAAAGAGATCTCCGGCTTCAGCACACCCGGGCATCCGCCCACCTCCAGGCTGTGGGAACTGGTGGCATTGCCTGTGCTGTTGCCATGGGGTTGCCATGGTATTTGTATTTGCGGTCGCCATGGAGACAAGAGGAGGCTGGGAGTGGGGGGCTGCTGCCAGGGCTGCCAGGATGTCCCGCAAACCCCACATGGAGGAGTTACAGGCCCGACTGACCCGTGGTTCCCCAGGTCCTGGTACTTGACCTTCCTGAAGATAAGAGCGACGTTACGTTTCCAGGGAATTGAACCTCCCTGCTGGAGTCTGCTACAAGCGGCTCTGCTGGCTGCGTGTCCTCTCTCCTTCCTGGGTGGGTGGGACAGGAGCCAGGCAGAACCGAAAGGCATCCTCCAAAGGGGGGTGTCGGGGAAGGGCTTTGGGGTTGCTCCAAGCCCCTGGCAGGATCTCGGCTCTGCTGGGCTGAGTGACCCATTGTGGCTGAACCAAGACATGAGGAGGGGGATGGCTGGGCTGGGCTGGGCAAGGGACTTCCTGGGCAAACGCTTCCAGGGATGGGGCATCCACAGCTTCACTGGGCAACCTGTTCCCACGTCTCACCACCCTCGTGGTAAGAACTTCTTCATTATTGCCAATCTAAACCTACCCTCTCTCAGTTTAAAACCGTTGCCCCTTGTCCTGTCACTACAGGCCCTGGTAAAAAGTCTTTCTCCATCCTTCTTTTAAGCCCCCTTCACATACTGAAATACATAAAGACCACAGCAAAGTCTCCCCGGAGCCTCTCTTCTCCAGGCTAAACAACCCCAACTCTCTCAGCCTTTCTCCATAGCAGAGGTGTTCCAGCTCTCCTGACCATTTTCGTAGCCTCCTCTAGACCTTCTCTAACATGTCCATGTCTTTCTTGTGCTGAGGACCCCAGAGCCAAACAGAGTACTGCAGGTGGGGTCTCACGAGAGTGGAGTCAAGGGGGAGCATCACCTCTCTTGACCTGCTGGCCACACTTCTTTTGTTGAAGCCCTGGATACAATTGGATTTCTGGACTGCAAGCGCACATTGCCGGCTCATGTCCCACTTTTGGTCCACCAGTATCCTCAAGTCCCAGTACGGACCCAGGAGGGACACCACTTGTCACTGATCTCCCTTTGGACATAGAGACATTGACTGCAACTCTTCAGATGCAGCTGTCCAGCCAATTCCTTATCCACTGAATAGTCCATCCATCAAACCCATATCTCTCCAATTTAGAGACAAGGATGTTGTATGGGACCATGTCAAAGGCCTTGCAGAAGTCAAGAGAAATCACAGCAGTTGCTCTTCCCTTATCCACCAACGCAATCACTCCATTGTAAAAGGCCACCAGATTAGTCAGGCACAATTTGTCCTTGGTGAAGCCATGTTGGCTGTCTCTAATCAACTCCCTGTCTTCCATATGCCCTGACATGTTTTCCAGGAGGATCTCTTACATGATCTGACCAGGCAGAGTTGAGGCTGACTGGTTGGTTGTTCCCAGGTCCTCCTTTTTACCCTTTTAAAAAATGGGTGTGATGCTTCCCTTTTTCCAGTCACTGGGGACTTCGCCTGACTGTCAGGACTTTTCAAAGACCATGGAGAGTGGCTTAGCAACTACATCTGCCAGTTCCCTCAGCACCCTGGGGATCTAGGTCCCATGGACTTGTGTATGGTCAGGTTCCTCAGATGGTCCCAAACCTGATCTTCCTCTATGATGGGTGGGACTCCATTCCTCTACTCCCTGCCTTGAGATTCAGGGAATTGAGAGATGTGGGAAGAGCAATTGCCATTGAAAACTGAGGCAAAAAAGTTGTTGAGGACCTCAGCTTGCTCCAGGTCAGTTGTCACCAGATCCCCTGTCTCATTTGGGGGGGGGCATTTCTTCTGTCTTCATTTTCTGACTAACATACCTATAGAAGCCACCCTTACTATTCTTCACATCCCTTGCCAAATTTAGCTCCAGCTGTGCCTTAGCCTTCCTGACCCCATCCCTGGGCAGTATCCCCATATACTTACTACGATGCATGTCCCTGCTTCCACTGCCTATGCATCTTTTGACCAGGAGGTCCCTCCTCAGCCATGATGGTCTCCTGCTTTGTTGCCTGATTCCTTGCACATGGAAATCAGTAGTTCTTGTGCTCTAAGAAAAATGTCTTTAAAGAGCTGCCAGCTCTCTTCTTCTTCTTTATCCCTGAGGGCAGTTTCCCAGGGGGTCCCATCCACCAGTTCCTTAAACAACTGAAAGTTCACTTTCCTCAGGTTTTGGGGTTTGACTATACTTTTCACCTGACCTATATCCTTCCAGATCATGAATTCCACCAGGGCTTGATCACTGCAGCGCACGCTGCCACTGATCTTGACCTCTCCAATAAGTTCCTCTACGTTGGTGAGCCACAGGTCCAGTAACACATCTCCTCTAGTTGGGCTTTCTATCACCTGGATTAGGAAGTTATCCTTAATGCGCACCAAGAGTCTATGAGACTGCTTGAAGCTTTCTGGGCCACTTCTCCAGCAGATGTCCAGCAGAATTCCCCTAGCAGGATCAGGTGAAGGGAAGCAAGAGTAGGGGTTGCAGCAATGGAGCCTTGAGAGCATTCCCAAAAGGTTCATCGAAGGGACATTCAGAAACAAGGGTGAAGCAGGGACCTGGGATGGATCAGCTGGGGACGTGCCAGCCCTGCCCAGGGTGGGGACGAGGCACAGAGCAGCCCCAATGTCCGTCCCCCTTGCCAGCACTGTCCTTGACACCGTTATAGCCCTGGAAGTCACTGCCCCCTGTTCATTCTCAGAGGTTTTTTTAGGATGCTACTCTTTTAATCGGTCAACAAAGGTTGGGTTTCACTGATGGCTTCTCCGCAGAGGTCTCGTGTTAGTGGGGAGGCTGCGTGTCGCTGGCTGCTTCTCAAGACGAGCCCTTTCCTCCTTCCCTCCGTCTGCCCTGCTGCTTCCCAGTAGCAGCCTCTTTTCCCGCTGCCTCTCCCCAGTTCCCGTGCCCTGGGAACATGGCTGCGTGTGGCACAGACGAGCCCTGTCAGCCTCTGCTCCCCCATGAGCTCCTGTGCAGGTACCAGAGCTCTGTGCCTGGCGAGATCACCCACCGTGACATCGTGTCAACACACAGTGGCTGCCACAGCCCCCCCAGGGCCCATGGACCTGGCGTCCCCAGGCAGGGACATTTGTCAGCACAGTGAGGACAAGCCAAATATACTGGCCCATGGAGAAGACCATGGTGAAGGAGGTTGTCCCCCTGCAGCCCACAGAGGACCATGCTGGAGCAGATATCCGCACCGCAGCCCGTGGAGGACCCCACACCGCAGGAGGTGGACGTGCCTTCAAGGACGCTGCTGCCCATGGAGGGGAGCCCATGGTGGAGCCATTTTCTGGCAGGAACTGCAGCCCTTGGGAAAAACCCATGCTGGAGCAGTCTGAGGAGGGCTGTATCCCTTTGGTGGGGCCCCACGCTGGAGTGGGAGAACAGCAGCACAAAGGGTTACGGACTGACTGCAACCCCTACTCTGCACCCCTCTTTGCCACTTGGGGGAGAGGAGGCCAAAGAGTTGGGAATGGAGGAGCCAAGTTGAACCTAGGAAGAAGATGGAGTGGGGGGAAGGTGTTTTTACTTTTGTTTTTGTTTTACTATTCTACCTTATTTTTAATTGGCAATAAATTAAACTAATCTTCCCCAAGTTGAGTCTGTTTTGCCTATGATGGTAGTTAGTGAGTTAGGTAGTTAGCTAGGTAGTTAGAATCACAAGATCACAGAATGGTTTGGGTTGGAAGGGACTTTTGAAGATCATCAAGTCCAACACCCATACTGTGCACAGGGACATCTTCCACTAGATCAGGTTGCTCAAAGCCTTGTCTGAATGCTGATGGGGCATTCCTGGTCCAAACTGAAAACCAAAGTGTGGAGGAGCATCCAGAGCGAGTGGGGACAGCTGGGGACAGCACAGAGCTTGGCACCTGCTGGCACCACTGGAGGGGACTGGCCATTGCCACCCGATGTCCGGTTTAAGGTCAATGCGCTCTTCTAGGCCAAGGCAATGGAAGCCTAGAGAGCACCAGCAAGAAAAGTCACCATGACAGCTCCCTGCAGCCACAGAACCACCCTGACGGGGTGTGCCACGGCCCTGGCCAGGATCCCCGGTGCAACAGAGAGGACAAGGGGCCGTCACGGTGTCCCTGGCTGCTGAGAACCCCTCAGTCCCTGGAGATGGGAGCAGGGGGCTGCTGCCAGGGCCACCAGCAGGTCCCCCCGGGGTGCCAGAGCAGCCCTGGTGCCACCAGGACCAGGTAGCC
>JANXJC010000017.1:28883364-28899739 GCA_027564655.1 Leptodon cayanensis | reverse complement strand
CCCATTTCTCTGGGACTAAAGCCACGAAGGGGACCCCCAGAGGAGGAATGCAAAAGAGGAGGCCCAGCAGCAGCAGCAGCAGCAGCAGGAAGATGCCCCTTGAAAGGCTGCAGAGAAGAAGGGCACAGTGCACAGGGCACTCCCGTTTTCCCAGTCCAAATGCCCTCCACCAGCAACGGGGCCCTCCTGAGCTCTTCTGGGGTCGGCACCCAGGCTGGCGGAGAGGAGACGGGCCTGGCACAGGGGTGTTGCTGGGCATGGGGTCCACAGGGGCAGGAAGAGCTGAGGGGAGATGCTGCACCTTGCGGCCATCTTCCCGCTCACGGGGTGGAGGCAGGGCTGTCTTCCGCTGAGAAGTCACCCGTGCCTTGGCCCTGCACCTGCAGCTCTGGGGAAGGGGGACTTTTGGGAAGCTCCGGCTGACGCGATCCCTCCTTCCCATCCCACCCCCTGGGCCGGCCACCTGGGGTAGGGGTGGGCTGAGGAAAAATGTGCGCCTGCTGGAGGGAGGGTGCCGGGAGGAGGGAGCCAGGCTCTTCTCAGTGGTCCCAGAGGCCACGGGCACGCACTCAGGTGCGGGAGGGTCCCGTCCCGCTCGACGGGAGGGAAGGCTTTTTTACTGGGAAGGCTGCCCGAGGAGGTTGTGGAGACAGTCACAGGCAGCCTGGAGGTGGCTGCTCGGAGCGGCCACCTCCAGAGGTCCTACCACCTTCAGCGGGGCTCCTGTGAGGAGCCCTGTGGTGGCCGACAGGGGGGTCTGCCCTGCCGACCCAGCCAGGACCAGCGGTGCAGCGCGGAGGGCACAGGCCCCCAGCAGTGCCTCGCAGTGCCCCCGCGGACGCTTTTCAGCACCAATAATTCGTCCTTTCCCCCCTTTTTCGCTCCTTCCCCCCGGCTCCCGCCGCCCGCCTCAGGGCGGTTGCCGTCCGGCGCATGCGCGGACGGCGCCGCGCGCCGCTCGGGGGCGGGAAGCCGCGGCGCGCATGCGCTCTGCCGGCGTTGCTAGGCGGCGCCGGGACGCTGCGGCCGCGCATGCGCGGTCGGTCGCCGCCGTCTCCGGGCGAGGCGGGGCTGCATGAGGCGGGGAGCGGGCGCGGAGGCGGCGGCGGGCTGGCGGGCCCCGGCCCCGGCCCCGGCCCCGGCCCTCAGCGACCCCGGCCTCCAGGAGCGGATCGCCGCCCGCCGCTGCCGCCGCCTCGCTGCCAAGCGCCGGTGAGAGACGGGGGCTTGTCCGCCGGCGCCCCGGTTGCGGCGGCCTGCACCCCCGGCCGGCTCCCCCTCAGCCCGAGCTGGGCCCGGGCCCCTCCCCGCCCCCAGCCGGCACCAAGTCGCGCACCTTCTCCCCAGACCCCGCGCCTGGTCACAGGGGGTTTCCTCTTCCCCCAGCTGGCACCGGGGTGGAGGTCCCCGCCCTCAAACCGGTGCCGGTTCCAGATCCCTCACCCTTTTTTCTCCTGTTTTCTCCTTTCTGATCCCAGAGCGTTCCCTGTAGGTTAGACTGATCCCAAGGAACTAGCATGGGGTTGGTGCTAATACTGAAATGGCTCCAGACAGAAGCGGGCTGTCTTCATGGCCAGGCAAGGGTCCCCCACAGCCACCCCACCTAAGGGCTGCCCCCAGGCAGCCTCTGCCCTCCTCCCCTTGGGAAGCAAACAAGGGCTGAGCCCCCCAGCCCTGTGCTGCAGCAGTCACCAGCCTTGGCTGCACTCCCAGCTCCCAAAAGGGAAGCCTGGACCCTATTTTCCCTCAGGGAGGCTGTCCCACCCTTTCCTGTCTCTTTTCTGCAACTGTGGGGACCTCCTGACCTGGGACTACACATGCTGAGGGGAAGAGAGAGCGAAGTCTGCTGTGCTGAACCATGCAGTCTGGGCTGGGATCCCAGATCCAAGGCATCTCCAAGCATTAGAAAGATGGTGTGTTGTAAAATGTTCTGTCTTTTCCCCTTTCCTGCCCAGGGAGGCCCTTGGAGAAGATGCAGAGATGAAGGTGGCTCAGGTGGAGGAAGAGCAGAGAAGAAGCCACAAGCAGATTGAGGAAAGCAGGCAGGTGCGGCAGTAGGACAGGAAGGTCCTCTCAGGTCCCTGACCTCTAGACATTTGGCTTTAGCCTCATTTTAGCTTTGTGCAGTGCTTAGTGTCACAGGGTAGCATTTATGTGAGAAGAAGCAGGGACAGAAACTCCTCAGGACCGAGTGGGGGGTGATTCTTGGGCCATATCCTGGGAATACGATTTCCCTGTGACAAGCAGCCCATGGATTGGAAGGATCTGGGACTGACACTGTGCATCCAAACCCCAACTCAGGCACCTAGCCCCATCCACACATGCAGGGGAAGCAAAACAAAAAGGTGCTCTGAGCACACTCCTCTTGGTGCCGATGGCCTGCAGGGCTTTCCAAGGAGAGGGAGGACCCACGGGTGCATTGAGGTCCATGCAGTGCTCCTCAATCTTGACATAGCATGGGAAGACAGGGCTTATAGGTCCATGTAGGCGCCCCAACATAGGGATAGGAGCCAGACTGTGGACAGGCATAGCAACAGTTGCTCCAGTATCCCTCCTTCCGGAGCTCAAGTCTCTGGGTATGAGATGTGTACCACCTCCTTCACAGAGGCTGGCCAAGCTGCTTTTTGATGGCACGCAGATGGTGACAAATATCCAGGTGGCTGCTGACTTGAGGGAAACGCAAAGGAGGGCAGAGGAAGCAGAGCTGAAGCTGCAGAGGTAAGAGACTGCACGGTGGGTCTGTGCTGCTGGGAAGGAGCAGTGCAGATGTTGGTGCAGCTTTCTGAGGACATCCTAATGCTGGTCATCCAGGAACGCTTAACACTTAGGGCTACGCTGAATTTATGTTCAAAAGGAAAATTTAGGCAAACAAAGAACCTCCGGGTCCCACCCACCACAGCTGGATCTCTATAGAGCTCTGCAGGTTGTTGTGTTTTAACTCCAGGCAGCAACTCGGCACACCATGCAGCCGCTTGCTCACTCCCCCCCGTCCAGTGGGATGGGGAGGAGAATCAAAAAAAAAAGTAACTTGTGGGTTGAGTTGAGAACGTTTTAATAACTGAAGTAAAATAAAATATAATCTAACAATAATAATAATAACAAAAAATAATAATAGTAATGGAAAGGAATATAATAATAATAAAAAAGGAAATAACCCCCAAGAAAAGACAAGAGATGCACAATGCAATTGCTCACCACCCACTGACTGATGCCCAAGCAGCGATCTGCCCCTCTCAGCCGACTCCCCCTAGTTTATGTACTGAGCATGACGTCCTATGGTATGGAATATCCCTTTGGCTAGTTCGGGTCAGCTGTCCTGGCCATGCTCCCTGCCAGCTTCTTGTACACCTGCTTGCTGGCAGAGCATGGGAAACTGAAAAATCTTTAACTTAGGATATGTGCTACTTAGCAACAACTAAAACATCGGTGTGTTATCAACATTATTCTCACACTAAATCCAAACCACACTGTACCAGCTACTAGGAAGAAAATTAACTCTGTCCCAGCCAAAACCTGGACAAGGTCAAGGCTGGTGGCTTCCCCAGGTGGCACTACGGTACTACAGACTGTCTGGTTACCGATCTCCTCCAGATCCATCACATCTTGAGCTCCAGAGTGTGAGAAACGCAGCTCATTCTCAACTTTTCACCAGGAGCCTGTACCACGTATACTTGTGGTCTTCTTGCTTGAGAAGCACAGGCACAGCTGCCCTTGCTTCTGGCTTGCTGAGCAGCTCTCCTGACCCTGGAGGTGACACTGTGGTAGAGAATGTGCCACCTTGGGCTAAGAAGTGGCTCAGTAAATGGCCTGTTTCCAGAGGTTGCCCTCCAGTCACAGAAATAGGAGTAGTTATTAGCCATACTATGGGAATGTGCGGGGACAGCCATATCAGGCTGTGTGTGAGGAGTGGGAAGAACGTGAGGCTGTGCTAATTTGAGAAATTGGGTATTAAGGTCTTCGCAGTGAGAGTGGTCAGATGCTGGGTCAGGAGTCCCTGGTGGTGTAGAGATCCTCCTTGGAGATACTCAGCACGTGCCTGGACAACCTGCTCTGACGTTGAAGTTAATCCTGCTGTGACCAGGAGCCAGAGATTTCCCGAAGCCCTTCCAGCCTCGGTTATTCTCTGATTCTCTCTGTATGCCTTCTTGGGCAAACCTGTCCTGCTTCACCAGCGGAGCTGGGCAGTCTCCAAGGGGCTGTCTCTTTCAGCCCTGTCCCCAGGACTCCGAGACCAGCTAGGAAACACTGAGTTTTTGCTCCTACTGCCTTTGGAGGGCACTGTAGGAACAGTTTATGGGATGCTGGCTGTAGCAGGATGTGTGTCCCTTGCTCACTGGGATTCCCAGTGGGAATCTCATTAAGGAACCGGGTGCTGTGTCCAGCAACTGCCCGTACATCAGGTTTGGGGGTGGCAAAGGTGGTGACCACTGTTCAGCCTGACCCAAGGGCCATCCCCAGAGCACGTTGGATGGTGCTTCTGTTTGGAAGAGGAAAGACTTTTATAATATGGATGTCAGCTGTTCAGTGCCATTTGGCTTTAGCTGGAGTATGGTCTCTGGACAGTTTGACTACAAAGTCTAGACGTAGCTGGGAGGTTGTTTGGCACTGGTCGTCCATCACCTCTTGCCCAGAGACAGCTCGCTTGGCAGAAGAACTAGTGCTCCATGTGAAGGTGACTGCTGCTTGAGTTGAGCTCTTTAGTCTTTTCTCCTCCAGGTAAGCGGTTGTTAGAGCACTGGGGAAGGGCAGAGCTGGGGAAATGCCTGTCTGAAGAGAAGGGACTGCAGGATGCCAGCTCTGCCCTTGTCCAATGCTCTAACAAGCGCTTGCAAGAAAGCTACTGCTCCACTGATATCTTGATGCCACTTTGAATTCAAACTGGGTTATGCAGGAAAGTGATCCTGCAGCATGGGCCACTGAACCACGTCTGAAGCACTTGCTGCCCTGCCCCAGCAACCTGTTTGCCATGTGCTCCTTACTGCCTGCAGGGTGGAGAAGCTGGAGAATGAAGCCAAGTCTAGCACATACAAGTTTGAGGAGATCACCTCCAAGTGGGCCTTGGCCAAGGACATGACGATCCCACAGGAGCTGTGGCAGCTGCTGAACCAACAGCAGCAGCAGTGCGCGCTGCTTCTGGAGGAAAAGAACAAGCTCATCGGTGAACTGCAGCAGGTAGCGTGGGGACCAGGCAGGGACAACTGGGAAGAATGGGGGGTTTTAAGCTCTGGAGGATGCTCTTCTAAAGCAGTGGCCATCCCTGTCTGGCTCTTCCATTCACCAGTACATGGCAGGGATCTGTGTAGTGTCAGTTGGTCTGGGTCAAAACTGTGCCAGGAGTTGCAGTGCCAGCATCCCAATGTGGACGATGAGATCGGATGCCCTGGCACTGTTCAGTGTACAAGGACAGACACACAGGACACTGGCAGCAGTAAGACAAACTGGCAGGTCCCAGACTGCACCATAAAAAAAAGGCAACTGGGCAGAGAGGGGGAGTGTTTTTGTAGAGAGAAGAAAGCCTTCCCCACAGCAGGTTCCCTGGCCCCCAGAGAAGGAGTGGTGTGTCTGCAGGCACGACACCTCCCACTCCATCTCACCTGGACCTTTTGGCAGCAATGATCTGTCTCTCCTCCCATCTTCCCTCCTAACTACCTCTTGACTTTGTGGCTCTTTGTTCTCATCTCCTCCTTTGGAAAAGGCAGTGTCTGTGTCTTACCATCTCACTTAGCCCCTGAGGACTCCTGGTCAAATACTTCTCTCTGATTTCAGCATCTGCTCTCCTCTTCCAGGAGCTGAAAAACAAAGATGAACAATACGTGTGGGCCATTAAGAAGCAGTCGGATGATATTCACCTGCTTTTGGAGAGAATGGAGGAACAGATCAGGCTCATGCTGAAAGCTTACCGTCATGAACTCCTGCAGATTGAGGTAGCCAGTTCACATGGTGAAGGAAGAGTCCAATGAGAAAACCTGTAGCCGCTTGCTTCTCCATATCTATGGCAAAAAAGCCTCAGGCTCATTGCACTGACTAGGTTGACTACTGTCCAGAGCAGCAGGGCTGATGTCTTGGAGAATGAGGCTGAAATCCAGCCAAGCAGGAGCAGTGAATGGTGCTGAGTGCTGAGGGGCTGGTTTATTCTGTGGTGTGAATGACTGTGGTTCAGTGCAGAGCAACTCGGTGGCATGTGAAAGCTGTTGCTGCTTGATGGCTGATTATTCATCTCTAAAAGCCAGAAGGGACCACTGTGATTCTTTAGCCTTACCCTCTGCAGAGCACGAAGTCCCACCTTGTGGATCAAACCTGCATTTGTTGCTGAGTGAGCGCATCTCTCCCCATTAAATGTCTTGTAAGGTGAAATCAGGTGGCTGTCTGACCAAGCTCCACTGCTAATCATCAAGCAATGATTTCCAGTCAACTCGCAGAGCTACCCACTACCCAGAGCATCCCTCCCAGCTCTGGGTGGCTGATAGCAGCAGTCCCCGTGGGGTCGCAGTGTGAGGTCTCTGCCAGTGGGGTCCTGGCATGGGGAGGAGGGAACAGTATGTGTTCACTGGACAGTGGCACCAGTCTGCAGCTGATCCTCTCCTGGAGGCTGCTAGCCTGGACCAGTGTAAGGTTGGCAATGAGTGGTGCCAACATGATGGTGAAGGGCTCTGTCTCCTTCGCAGAAAGCTTTTGAGCTCGAACGGCGAGAGCTGCTGGACAACAACAGGAAGAAGTGGGAGGAAGCCATCCAGGCCCACAATGCGCTGGAGGTAAGGTCCATGTGAGATTTAGAATTGTAGAGTCATAGAATCATTTAGGTTGGAATAGACCCTTAAGATCATTGAGTCCAACCGTTAACCTAGCACTGCCAAGTCCACCACTAAACCATGTCCCTAAGCGCCACATCTACATGTCTTTTAAACACCTCCAGGGATGGTGACTCCACCACTTCCCTGGGCAGCCTGTTCCAATGCTTGACAACCCTTTCAGTGAAGAAATTTTTCCTAATATCTGATCTAAACCTCCCCTGGTGCAACTTGAGGCCCTTTCCTCTTGTCCCATCACTCGTTACTTGGGAGAAGAGACTGACCCCCACCTTGCTACAACCTCCTTTCAGGTAGTTGTAGAGAGCGATAAGGTCTCCCCTCAGCCTCCTTTTCTCCAGGTTAACAACACCAGTTCCTCAGCTGCTCCTCCTGAGACTTGTGCTCCAGGCCCCTCACCAGCTTCGTTGCCCTTCTTTGGACAGGCTCCAGCACCTCGTCTTTCCTGTAGTGAGGGTCCAAAGGCTGCCAGGACCAGTGCTGCTCTCCAGCACTGGGCTGCCTTGAAAGACACATGTACATGAAGGCAGCTGGTTCCTCAGGAGTGTGGGGGGTGGAGGGGCAGTTTTTCAGCCTGCTCTGCAGGGGTATTATCCATGCATGACCTTGCTTTGGGCTGGCCACAGTAGCTGTGATCACGGGAGGAAGCTGTCACCACTGATGGATGACATTCTCCTTTTGCCCGTAGCTGGAATACCTGCATGCCCGTATGAGGAAGGTGGAAGAGTTTGAGAAACAGCTGAATCAGCTGCGGGTGCAGGATGAGGAGGAGTATAACAGCATGAAGATCCAGCTGGAGAACGATGTGCAGGTACAGAAAAGGCTGGCGTGTGCCATGTGGGGAGGCAGTGGATCAGATCTCCCTGAGGTTTTCTGTGCATAGCTGATTGTGGGCCATCTAGATGGTATGACAGCTGCAGCTGGTATCTGGTCCCTCAGTTCTTCAGTGTGCACAGTCCAGCACTATGTCAACAGGGTGATGGAGCTGTTGTTCTTTTCTCTCCATGGGTCCTACACCACAGTGTCCATCTGCCCTTGGCTCTCAGAGGTCTGTAGCACGTGAACTGTAGCTCTAGGACATATGAAGCACCTCAGAAAGGTCGAGGGATTTGCTATTGCTGGCATCATGATTGATAGGAGGATTGAACAGTGTGAGTGTCCTGACAACCAGATCATTTCAGGTCAGCCCAATTTCCAACTTTTTCAGGGTCTTGGCCTAGGATGTGTGAGCTTTTGTCTCTGACATCTAGCCACAGACCTGTGATTTCTCTAATGGCCATGAAATCTGCCTGGTGTGAGAACTGTCATGAGTTTGCCCTTACTCAGGTAGGAGGGCATGCAGTGGAAGAGCACAGCCCTGGCACACCGCTGGCTGAACAAGCACCACGGGCTCTCACTGTAGATCCAAACCTCATAGCCGTGTCTTCCCTGAGATACAGATACCTTTTAATCCACTGCATTCTCTGCGAGCAGCGGTGGCAACAAAGCAGTGGCATCTGTGGCTCTCTGCAATCCTGCCAGTCCCCTGGCATTGGTCCTGGGCTGTCAGGTTTGTCTTTGCCCAGCATTATTCAGCCTCCTCTGCTCAGCAGAAAGCCCTGCTGCCACTGACTCCTTCCCTGCTAGTTGTCATGTGTTGTTTCCTGGGCTACACGGTAGAAATGGGACATGTTGCATTTGGACTTTAGAAAGGCTCATTGTTAGTCCCATGGAATGTCCTCCTAGAAAGCTCAGGGTAATACAGGCTAGGGCTGATGTCTAGAAGGTTTTGCACAACTGCCAGTGAAATATTACTGTTACAAGGTCCCTGTCAGCCTGAAAAGGCAAGTCCAGGGAGGGCAGTCCTGACTTTGCGGTTTCTTTGCTGTCATATTGATAACCTGGAAGGTGACACAGAGTGCGTAACGTTCACAGATGGCTCTGAGCCCTTTTGGGAGGGAGGCAGCAACACGCTGGAGATCGAGGTTCACAGACGGCAATGTGGGGCTGTTGTAAAAATGCACCTGGTGCCTTTAGCTGTAGTTGTAGGAGGATTTATCTGTAAGGCAGGGGAGGTAATTATTCCTCTCTACTTTATACTTACGTGTCCTTGTCCAGGTTTGGCAACATACTAGGGAACAAGGGAAAGAGCCTAGAACAGACCAAGTAGACAAATGAAGAAAAGGTTGAAAGGCTGGGACTGCTTAGACCAATGAAGAGATTTCTGTAGGGAGGTGATAAGTCTACAAATACGCACGATTCTCTGTGACGGAGGTGGAGAATGACTTCTCTGTGTCCACTGTAGATGCAAGAAAAAATAGTGGGGTTGAGTTTTGGTAGGGAAGATTAAAACTGGCATTCAGATTTAGGGTTGAAATTTCAAGCTAGGAAAGCCTAGAAATGACAAGGACTCGCTTGATGGTTAGCTAGAGTGACTGTGCCTTTGGTTTGCTGCTCTTTGATGCAGGGTTTTAGGAGTAGCAGAAATCAACTTTTGCTGGGGCTTATTTGGTGAAGTTGTTCCCTCTGTGGGGCAGGGTGATGAAGTAGATATCCTCCTGGTTCCCTTTAGCACTGCAGTTGTGTAGCTCTGTGTAGCACAGACTTTACCCTTCCAGTTCAGGGAGAATAAGAAAAGAGAAGTTGGAAACACCTGTTTTCCTGATTAACCTGTGATATCGCTGTCCTGAGGTATCTCTGAAACAGGAGCTTAGCCAAGACCTAAAGATGAAATCTATGGTTTGGGGATTATTGAGTACTCCCCAGTTTCACTAGATGGGAACCAGCATTTTAAATATAGGGTTTGGTCCATGGTCTTCCTCCATCTGCTGCAAGGAGAAGGTCTCTTGGCTCTGCTGGGATTTCCCTCTGTCTTTTCTTCAGTCAAGCTTTGATCCTAGCCAGGTGGGACTGCTTCTGGGTGTCTTCCCAGGTTGTTTGTACACTCTGTTGTACGTGGGGCTACCCAGAAGAGCTCTGAGCCAGCTAACTCGGGTACCAGTGTCTTCCCTGCTTCTAGCCTACAGCTCAGGGCTCTTTACCTGCCCCCAGAGATCCCCCTGGGCCGAGAGCAAGCCTGAGGCTCTGATGGAGACCCCGCTGAGTCTCTCTGCTGTGCAGATTGCCATGCGCAACTGAGCCTGTAGACGATGCTGTAATCTGGGGCCATGCAGCAACTTAATTCCAGTCACTTCTTGTCATGGAAGAAGTCTTTATAGGCGTCTGCAGTAAAGCACTGTATTATGAGATTTTTTCAGTATCAGATTTCTGCCTCCTTTTGCACATGGAAAACACTTATATTAATGAATTAAACCATGCCAGGTCCAGACATCATCTCTCACCCATCCATGCAGTCACACTGCCTGCGCCTGGAGTTTCCATGCCATTGTGTCCCCCTGAGCTCACCCCCAAATGAGCTGTAGGGCTGGCAGAGAGCAGCTCATCGGTAGGGTGTGATGCCTCCCAGCCCAGAGCAGCAGCCCCAGGAGACTTGGGCAATCAGCCTGGGAAGTGGCTCTTCCTTTCCATCAGCTGTTGAGCAAACGAGGTGCTGGGAAGCTGAGGGAGATGTCTCCATTGCAGAAGTCTCCTCCATTGCAGCTGTGGAGCAAAGGAGAGAACTCGCTGCCTCTCTCGTATCCCCAAAGCTATTCGGTGAGATGCTGCCATCAAAAATGCTTCAGCATTTGTTTTGTTCTGGTTTCCTTAAGACATGGAGTTTGTGCGGGCAGTCCTCCTGTGTGTCCCTTCCTTCAGCTTGCCAAACAACTTCTGAGCCTCTTGGTTAATTCAGAGACATGCAGTTCCTAAAACTCACATGAAAATCAGCAGCTAGGTTGAGGAGAGAGGCCCACATTAGTGCCTCACTGAGTGAAACTTGGGTACAAATGCAGTCCCTTCTCCCTTTCCCAGCCTTGGCCCTATAGCATGTACTTATGGACAACCAGCATCTCCATCGCTCACCCGTGAGTGATGCCATGTGGCCAGGGATTAGCTGGGGAAATGTGCTTGGGAAGATGGGGTTTGGAGATCAGGATCAGTAGGATCCAGGCTTCAGTGTGGCTTTTGCTTATGGCACGGCTTGTTTTCATGTTTTTTGGAATGCCAGAACCTGGAGAGGCAGCTCCAGCAGATGAAGGCTGTCTATCAGCTGAACCAGGAGAAGCTGGAGTACAACCTTCAGGTGCTTAGGAAACAGGACGAGGAGAACATCACATTCAGATCCCAGCAGAAAAGGAAGCTCAACCGGTAAAAAAACATCCCTGGAAGATGGGCTCTGCCTTACCTGCCATCACCTCCCATATGCCATTTTTTGTGGAGCCCATCACCTAGCACAGGCCAACGAGCCCTGGGCAGGGGCAGGGGTTAGCCCAGAGCAGGGCCATCTCCAGAGCACTTTGAATAGGCTGGCCACAGCCAACCTGTGCCAGCTGCATCAGGGTCAGTCAGGCCTTGGCACTGAGTAGTAGATAAGCAGCCCCAAATCCCAAAGCCTTCATACAAGCTGGGTATTCCCAAAGGTGCCTCTCTGGGGATGTCCAGCTTTGCTGTCCCTTCCCAGGCTCCACAGCTTGCTCAATAACCTGAGAACAAAACTGGCCAACCAAGAGAAGCAGTTCAGAGAGGAGAACCACAGCCTGGCAGCCGACTGCGAGCGCATCATGGGGCAGTGCAAGGAGGTGCAGAGGAGGATGAGGTGGGCTGTGTGTGGGCATCCACCTGTGATGAGGCCTCAGAGCACCTAAGTGAGGTGCGGGGGAAGCTGACATGATTTTGGGGCATGGAGCTTCCTTCCATAGGCCATCTCCCTTCTGCACAGACACTTTGCTATCAGCGACGCTGAGAAATTCACAGAGGTCTGGCTTATGAACGAGGAGGAAGCCAAAGGGCTGATGCGGAAAGCCCTTGATGCAGATCGTGTCATTCACACTCAGCAACTGGGACTGCCCTGGGAAGAGCCTCATTACTGGTTCCTGAATAACGTTGGCCCCCTCGGGCATTACAAGGTGAAGAGGATGGCGACCAAGCTGGCTGCAGAAGTCCTGACAGGTGGGATGCCCAGTGCTCTTGTCATCCTTGTGGCACTGGGAGACTCTCACTTACCTCCATGACAGCCCCTTCTGTCACTCCTGTCCTTGCCGTTACAGGTGGGATTTTACAGGGGTGACATTGCAAGCCCAGGCAGGGGCTGTCCCCAGCCCTGAGCTGACTCATGCCAAGCCAGCTTGGGGATCTTTGCACTGTACTTTTGCCCAGTGCTCCCAGTTCCAGACAAGCCAACCAAGAGCCAGCTCGTGTCCCAAGATCTTTGGGGTGCTTTCCAGGTTGCGGGGAACAATTGTGATTTCCCTGTTGACTCCTGCAGTGATGTGACTAGGGAGCATAGCCTGAGGTGCACACTCAAAGCACAAAGGCTTTTGCTCACCCTTCTTCGTGTTTCAGAGCGCAGCTCTGGGGGACAGGAGGAGGAAGGAAGAGAGAAGGAGAAGGAAGAAGTGGGCAGTGGAGAAGGAGGAAAAGAAAACACAGTGAAGGCTGAGGGTAGAGTCACACCCCTGCGAAATATCTCCAAGAAGACTGCCAAGAGGATCCTGGAGCTCATCAGTGACGAGTCGGTGCGTGACGATGTAGCACATGCCTTGATCAGGGACCAGGCATGCTGTCCTGGGCTTGCTCCAGCTTGTGGTGGATCTTTTCCGAGCTCCACATCTTGGGGTGAAGGCTTCTGCATGGCACTGCCTTGTTATGCCAAGCAGCCTGTTGTCAGAGAGCTGCCCCACGGGCCAGGAGAGGATCTCCAGGTCTTTCCACTGTGTGTGGCACATATATGATGCTAATAAAAGGTATTGGCAGGCACAGCCCCATTGCCCAAATCCACAGCTCCCCAGGCCAGAATAAGCACAGGCAAACCTGCTGCATCTCATGCTCCAGGCTGTTCCCTGCCTCTGGGGACAGTCAACAAGAGCTTCAGATCATGACGTCTTTTTGGCATCACCCTGCTGATGACTCTACCCTCCCTGTCTGCTGGCTGGCTGTTCCAGAGCCTCCTGGCCCTGCCAGCCTCACGCTGCCCAGCCGCTGCCCGCTCTCCCCGCTCAGCCTGCCGTCACTGGATGGCGCAACCATAGCGTGGCATGGGCTGGCTTCTGGGCGGGGATGGAGATGCTATTTCTCTGCACCCTCTTCTCTGCCCTCTCTCTCAAGGGTTTCCTCATTGAGAGCAAGCTGCTGAGGTCCCTGCAGGCGCTGGGGAGGCACGAGCGTACCCTCATGAAGCTCGACTCCATCTTTGCGGTGAGTTGTGGCTTGACCTATCAGGGGCTGCAGGGAAGGCTGGCCATCACCGGAGAAAGCTCTCTGCCCCATGTCCCCATGGCACAGAACTGAGCCACCCCAACGAGGCCCCCCTGGGCTGCTGGGGAGGCTCTGGGGCAGGAGGAGCATGGCGGGAGGGTGTGAAACACTGTGGCCAGACACTTCTCGGCTCAAGGCCATCCTGCTGATGAATTAAACAACATCTCCAGGGCCCCTCCAGCCTGTTCTCAGACTCTCCCATCCACAGATACCGCCAGCTGTCCCACACTAACCACTTCTTACCACGCACTCCTGCCTTGCGTGGCATTGCCAGAGGGGCACTCTCTGCTCCTGGGAAATGCTCTTCGTTTCTCTCCCCCTCCTGTGATGTCTTTGAGGGACACTAACCTGGTTCCTCTGCTCCCTAGGCCCTCGAGATCGACAGTGAAGATGACCTGTACCAGCTGGTGGATTTTTTCTTGAAGTACAAAGCCCAGGAGATGGCCGTCAGCCAGGTGGGACCACCAGGGACAGCAGTGGGGAGAGCCCAGCAGTGCCAGGGGTCCAGGGAAGGGGGACCAGAACATCTGAACACCCAGGGAAGGCAGAGAGGGGGACCAGCGTGTTGACCCTGAAATGTTTCCCTGTGACTGGACAAGGGAGGTGAACATGCCAGGGCTCAGGGGTTGTAATCTTCTGCCATGGCTGAACAGAGCCTCTTGCCTATGAATTTTTGCCTCAGCTCCCTAAATTTGCCAAGGGACAAGGCTGCGGGCAGGTGGAAGCTCCCAGAGGGAAGGTGGCTTTTGGGGAGGAGGAGGTGGTGGAAGGCACATTGCCCAGCTTGCTGGCCTTCCCTCCAGAGCCAGGGCAGCCCAGCTGCAGAAGATGTCACGGATCTAGCTGAGGACAGAGAGGACGGTGGATCCGGTGCCCAGAGGGACAAGCTTAAATCCCCTCAGAGCTTGCTGTGCTCCCTTCCATCTGTGTACATCCACGCTGATGATGTCCTAAAGATCCTGAAAGCGTTTGTGCGGGGTTTTGACAAGCTGAGGTAGGAGTAGGGGCAGAGCGGGGCTGTTGTCACTGGGAGGGAGCCAGACTGGGGCACAGAGGGGTCTATGGGGGTGTGCAGGCAGGGCTGGGAGTGACTGTATTGCCTTGGCTGGAGCAAGAGCTTCCTCTGCCTGCCCTGCAAGATTACACAGGGGTGAGGAGGGTCCCACCATGGCAAGGGGGTACAGACAGTGCCTGATCGAGGGATGGCTGGGGACAATCAAGCAGGAGATGACCAGCAGCCTGGGGAGGGAAGCAAAGCCATAGGGCAGGCAGGTACCAGCCGTGGGGTCACGCTCATTCGTGTGACGATGGTGATGGTGCTCAGTGCAGCTGAGGGGTGTGGGGCTGTTGCTCACCCGTGAAGAGCTGAGCCCCAGGGCTTTGTTCTCTGGCCCCCAGGGAGAAGGACAGATCAGCAAAGGAGGTGCTACAGGTACGGGACAGCTCCAAGGACGGGGAGTACTGGGAAGCCCTGGCACACGTTATCCCCGAGCCGACGTTGAAGCTGTGGGATGCACTGGCGGTGGCACTGGAGGAATATTAGTGAGTGCCTGGCAGTGCTGTTGGGGACAGGGCAGGCTGGTGGCATGGCTGGGGGAACCGCAGCAGGGCTGGCGTTGACTGGCCGCGTTAACCTTCTGCCCTTCTTGCCCAGCGAGATCCTCACACGGAGAGCCAGCCTGCTCGCCGAAGCAGCCCTCCTGCAGCAGCAGAACTCGGAGCTGTGCCTGCTGCTGGAGGAGTACATCAGTTCTGGGGTGAGTGCGGCATCCTCCTCCCCTGCAGCCTGGGGACATCCCACCGCGTGTGCCCCACGCAGAGGTCCCAGACATGGGGGCCACTGCCTGGAGCCCATCAGTGTCAGGCTCAGGGTGCTTCTCCCCACAGGTGAACAGCAAGCTGCTCTCCCCTCCCACGAAGTGGATGGACCTGAACCTGTCCCACCCCGGGGAAGCGCAGTGGGTCCCCAGGGCCAGGGCACAACTTTTCTCTGCCCCGAGCTGAAGCTGTGTCTGGAGCCAGGGCTTTCTGGCAGGGACTAATAAACCATTCCCAAACCTGGGCCATGAGTGTGCTTGTGGCCTGTGAGGAGCAACCCTCTTGCCTCTGAAGATGCTGGGGAGCAGCAGCCGAGCATCCCCCCCGATCCAGGGGACTCACGGCGCTGTGGGAAAGCGTTTCCCCGCTCATGCCACAAAGCCGTGTGGTCTGTGTCCTCCCTGCCCTCCACGGAGCCAAAGCCAAGCGGGAGCCTCCACCTCCCGCAGGTCAGCATCCCCACCGTCCCGAGGTGTCCTGGCTTCAGGAGGGCCCACCTTTCTTTATCTGACTTTACACCTTGTTCCCCCCTTTTGCTGCCCCACCACCTCCTTTTCTCCCCACGTACTCCTCCCAAACAACCCACCCCCAATTACTTTTCCCTCGTCGGTCCCAGTGCTGCTACATCTGTACCTAAATTAGGCATTTCCAGGGTGATATCAGCCCAAAGCGGTGCTACCGACAGAGTTGTCTCCAGGAGGGTCACGTCGCATCCGTGCCTCCCTTCCACTCCTCTGGTTCACACCAGTTATATCTCATTCCCAGTACAGGCTTCCGAGCCAGCTTTATCTTTAACCTTGACTCCCCTGCCTAACGCTAACACGGCATGAGCAGTTTCTCGTACCAGAGCAGAATAACACCATTGTTTTTTGGGGTTTTTTTTGCTCACTGGGTATCTGTGCCCTTGAATAGTTTTCACTTTTCTCCTGGTCCCCATCTGGAGATCCGTTCAGTTCGAGGGCCGGCGATCCCGTGGCTCGGCTTGCTCGCTGTACCCCAGGGGTACAGCGGGATCCACAGGGCAGAAGTGCAAACAGAAAGGCCAAGATTGAGAGGGTGGAAGGCAGGGAAAGAGTTTCGGGGCAGGGACGGGCGCTTTGCCTGGGCCAGGGGAGCGGCAGACACCACCCACCATCTCTGGGCTTGCACTGCCGGGCTCCCGGCACCGCCGAGGCGCCAGCTCCCGGAGTCAGGGGATGTCGCGACAACCCGGGACCGAGCAGCCTCCAGCTCCTGTAATCGCGGAGGGAGGCGAGCAAGTGGGTGTCAGCGCTCCCTGCCCCACCGCGGGGGGGGTGCGGGTGTGGCGAGAGACCCCTAAACCCCGCCACGGGACAAGCACGGGGTGTGTGTGGGGGGAATCATGAACCGGTGAAAATGCCCCCCAGCAGCAGCAGGAGGGCTGAAGTCGGGAGGGA
>JANXJC010000017.1:28840894-28863689 GCA_027564655.1 Leptodon cayanensis | reverse complement strand
GGGGGGTGGGTATGTCCCCTCCTCTCCCAGTTGCCAGCAGGCAGTGGTCCCAGTGCTGCGATGCCCCAGCACCTCATCAGCCTCCAACCCTGACGCTAACAGAGGGTTTGGTCTCCATTATGGTCAGATAAGGCTTTCCAAGCTCTGATTCAGGTCCGGAGGGAACCATGTCTCTTTACCTGTGCCGCGAGATGCTCGCCCGGAGCCCTGGGGGGGGAAACAGCCCGGGGAGGGGAGCATGGGAGAGGGCGGCGGGCGAAGGAGACCGAGGGGGCTGTTCTAGCTGTGGCACGAGCTGTCCTTTTTTTGTATACAACAGTTGTAAATAAACTGCCTTGGCATTTCTTTCGTTTTCTCATGATCTGTGCAGTGTCTTGTGTGTGGTTTTTCTTTGGCGGGGCGGGGGGAGCATCCCAGTGTCCCTTACACTGGGAAGGGGAAAGGGACTGGGAGGGAAATTAGGGTGGGAGGCAGCATGTGCATCAGGGGGATGGATCTGTTTTACCCCAATGTCCCAAACAAGCCCAGCCTGGTGGGACTGCAGCAGATTTGGGCTCCTTTGGCCCTCCAGCACTATTGGCCCTGTGCACCCCTGGCTCACCCTGTGCACCCTCCGGGGCATGCAGCAGTGATGCTCTCCCACCCCAGACCCGGAGCAGGGAACTGGAGCCAAATTTCAGCCGTGTGCTGGGAGATGAGGTGTTGGCCAGCATGGTGAGGAAGCACGGAGGGAGCTGGACATGGGCCGAGGTCTACGCTGAGGCCAGATGACCCATCAGTCTATCCATGGAGTAAGCAGCAGCAAAACATCAGGTCCTCAGGGCCAGGAGAAGAGCCAGAGGTTTTCTTCTCCAGCCCTAAGGAGGAAGCGGCATCAATTCCTCTCCCATCTTTGCTCAGCCTGAGCAAGGTGATGGCACCAAAATTTAGGACCAGCCTCCCAGAGGGGCCAAGCGTCCCTTCCTCCCGGGACAAGGAGGTCCTCCCTGACTTGATCCTCTCTGATCTGGGCTAAGGAGGCCCCCTCTGACCCTGGGAAGCCTTGGAAGGTGGATGCCCAACCAAGGAGCTGGTGGTCCCACAGGTGTGGGATTCGGTGCCAACATTAAGACAGATCCCAGGAGGGGCTTCAGACCTCCCTGTGAACACAGAAGCCGTGCTCAGGGGTTCCCGTCATGCCCAGGTGTAACAGCAAAGGGGCCATATCAAAAGGGACCATGCAAAAAAGGACGTGGCATCAGTGCTGAGGTGGCCGAGTCCACCATGGTCATATGAACTGGTGGGACATGGGTTAGCAACCCACAAAAGCCATGCGGGAGAAGGCCTGGGGAGTGCAGAAGAGCTTGTTACACTCAAGAAGGGAGGAGAAGCCACAGGCTCAAGAAAAAGATGCATACATCTAGTACAGATAACGTAACAGGAGTCTTGAGGCCAACCATCAGCAGACTTGTAGGAGCTGGGTAAACCTGCAGCAAATAAAATACTGATCTGTTAGGTATATTGTATTTGAATAAACAAAGAATAATAAAATATATCGGTCTGTCCTAGGACTCTACGCCATAGCCCACAACAGCATTGGCATGGGCATCAACATGGGCGTAAGGGGATGCAGGAACCATGACACAAAAGAAAGGGGCACCCAAGGTGGGCTGAGGACGAAGAAAATATGGAGAGACTAGAAGACTTTCCTCCAAAAAGTCTTAAAAAGCACCGAGAAGCTTCGAGGAGGGTAGCAGGGAGATGGGGAGCAGAGCCAGGAGAGCACAGCTCTCCCTGGGGACAAGCCAGCAGGCATCAGGGGGAAAAATGGTGCACGAGGGTAAGAAGATGATGACAGGGACATAGCTGATGGCACAAACACCATCAGGAGATGGCTGTTTGGAGGACGCCCTCTGAAGAGGATCGGGGTGAGACAAAACCAGGCAAAGCATGATGCTGATGGTGTCAGGATGCACATTCTAAAAACTCTTGACTCTCTCCAGACACCTGGAGCAAAAGACCCACCCCACCCATAACTACCTGCATCTCAGATCATCCTGTTCTGCGGCCTGAATCCTGATGAATGTGGTCAATGCTCCAGTAAGGCTTCGGGCACTCATTTTTCTTCCCTTGCTGCCAAGAGGGAGAAATAATGTTGGCTTAGGCTAAAGAGAGATGTGAACTAGATATTCTTCCTACATCCAGCTTTTTGTCCATCACAGAGGTCCACCTCAGATAATCCCCTCCCTAAACTGATCAAGTTTTAATTTCTTTTCCAGTGTTTTCAGCATTGTCATTTAGAATAGCTAATGTTTAACTTCCCTATTCTTCTGCCTCCCTGGCTCTTTCTCTCCACCCCCAAGGTGTTTGAAGATCCAGTCCGCTGGCCATGGACCCCTCACCAAGGATTTTTTTCGTGACCATCACCCCAGTAGCCCTTTCCTGCATTTTATTTCCAGTCTCAGTTCAGATGCCTTTCCCAGCCGTGGGACTGGAGACCCATGGAGCGTGGGCTGGTGGCCCTCATAAACCTTCTCCATCTCCAGTAGAGGCACTAGATCCCAATTATCACACGGATGGAAATGCTTGCATTGACCCAACACGTCAGATGGAAACTATCCTCGGACCTTCCTTGGGTAGCTGTAAACCAAAACAACGCCAGGTCATGTAGCTGTTTCCCCAGCAAGATGCACACACGAAGTTCAGCAGCAGCCGGTAGCCAGAGCCAGCCGCTGCTCCACAGCAGGAATTTTGCATGTCCATGTGCACAAGGGTCTGCAGGGCTGTCTGGTTAGTACGGCAATGCCCGGGACCCAGTGGGGTGTCTGCCTCGTGGCTGCACTCGATGAGGATCTGTCAATACAATTTCTGACCCCATATCACTTTAGACAGCACTATAATGGGGTCAGCCGAATTAATGAGGCAGGGGTTAGTTTGAGTGTGAAGGGGAAGAGTGGAAGAAGGAGCCAGGCTCGCAGGTGGGAGCCCTGTCCTGGGACAAGTCAGACACGCTTTCCTCCCCCAGCTCAGGACTGAGTATACGGGGTCATTTGATGGGGTGTGTTTAGTTTCTTGCTGAGCCACACCGCTGTGTCTTGCTCAAAGCCTGGCACCCAGCAGACGCCTGGACCAGGACCATCACCTTCCTCCGGGGGAAGCCAGCAGGTCTGTCAGCCCCCTACAAGGGGAGAGGCAGGGGAGGTATTTCCATCCGCTGTAAGCTATGGGGTATGAGCACCCAGGAGTCCAGGCTTAGCCTTTCCTCGCTGCAGCAGAGCTGCTTTTGCAGGTGCTGGCCCCACTTCTCCCTCTTCCCTGGGAGGAACTCAGGCATCCTCTGGCCGGATTTGGGGCTGGCAGTGATGACACTCAGGCTGCTCTTAGCCTTGCTGGGGTACCAAATGCCTTCATCTTACCAGGCAGAACCATTCGAGATGCTGCCAGGATTTCCCACCTGGTTCCCAAGGGCCCTGTGTCCTGTGGGTCCCATGTCACTTCTGCCCACCCCATGTGCCAGCCCCTGAGAGCTCACGAGCCTCGAATGGCAGAAGACACCCACGCCTGGGTGACGGGTTGGAATTCAGAGCCTTGCACCTGGGCATCCTGCACCAAGCGTCGGAGAGGAGGGGATGGAGGTCTGGTCCTTGCCTACATGGTGGAGCCCTCTCCCAAAGCACAATACCATAGGCACAGCCAGGACATACAAGGGGAAAGCACAAAGCAAAGGTTTGGTGCCTTCAAGAAACCTCCCAAGGACACGTTTCATGGCACTTGCCAGGCTCTCGGGGCTGAGACCTGGACAGACCTTCTGCACCTGATCCCACCTCTCCTGTTTGAAAAGCCAGATGGAATCCCATCCCTAAATCCCAGCCCAAGCAAGACCTGTGCTATGAGTTGCACCCCTTGAACATCAGAGGATGCCCGGGTGTCCTTCAGAGCAGACGTGACAGGAGCTGCTCAGTTGCTGACCTGCATGTGAGGAAACAAGTGCCCATTGCTGCAAAAAGACACATAACAGATCAAAGCACCCACAGAAACAGCATCCTGGAAGTGCCTCCAGGACACCAAGCAAAAAAGGTGAATCTTCCTGGCACCAACCTGCTGCTGGGCTCTGGGAGCTTTTCCTGGCTCGTGCGTCGTTGACGCTGTGCAGGAACAGTTCTGCCGTTTGATGTCCTTCCTCCCGTCCATAGCCTGGTACTGGTTTCTCAGAAATCATAAATTTGGGCAAGGTACCAGCCGTTCATTCATGGGAAGCTGGCACTGGTGAGCAAGGGGTGCGGCTGGAGCATTGGGTGTCATAACTAGATGGGGCCTCTGCAGGGAACCGGGGGAGTGATTAAAACTGTTCAAGGACAAGGATCATAGAATCATAGAACCGTTTAGGTTGGAAAAGACCCTTAAGATCATTGAGTCCAACCATTAACCTAGCACTGCCAAGTCCACCACTAAACCATGTCCCTAAACACCACATCTAACACGTCTTTTAAACACCCCCAGGGATGGTGACTCCACCACTTCCCTGGGCAGCCTGTTCCAGTGCTTGACAACCCTTTCCGTGAAAAATTTTTTCCTAATATCCAATCTAAAAAGGTGCTGTGTGAACTCCAAACCAGTATGAAAATCACGTTACTCTGTCTGCTCCTCCAGCGTGCAGACTGCCTGTGGGAGAACCTGTCTGGGCAAGGTGGAGGAGTCGTGCCTGAAGCAGAATGATTCACCTTTTCGAGTGTACTCCAGTATGAACCCTGTAACTGTAGGGGAGCTCTGGGATGCAGAGTCTTGCAAAGCCACCTGTATGCAGGCAACCGTAGCGAAGGCCAAGATTACCTCAATCATGACATCAGATAAAACAAATTTGTGGAGACATGTAGCAGAATTGGGACCAATAGGGGAAAAAAAAGTAATTAGGGGCAGATTGGGCTGAGAAACCTGGCAGGTGGTAAGGTAGAAATAGAAAAAAAAAGAGGAGTTAGTTATGAAACCAGGTAAGGAACAGGAGGGTGGGATCTTTCGGTGGTCGGAAGATGGATGCCTACCGACAGTGGTAATGCTGACCTGGGTACCCAACTGCATGGGATGACCTTGGACAACTTGCTGGACTCTCCATCAGGGCTATGTCCAAAAGACTTAGTGGAAGAGGGTAAAAAGGGAGACACTTGCATGCTGGTATGAAAAGTTGTGGGGAAGGAAGGATGGTAAAACTGTAATTCAGCAGGAGCAGTGTGTAATTCATAAGGTTTAAGAGTGATACCTTTATTGTTGTGTTTAATAATGTGCAAAATCAGATTGTAGATTAATAATGATAATGCAATCATTAGTTAATTAGGTTGTTGCTTATTCAAGTGATTTATTAGCCTCTTAGCAGGTTATGGCTTAACCAGGGGACATCATGGCCTTTTGAATGCCTGCTGTCCAAAGAGGGGGGCTTGGACCCTGACAGAACAGTGTTACATCTGAGACACACATGCCATGAGGCAAGAAAGCTCTCCTCCCACCGCCGGTAGTGCCCAGATGCTCACAGCAAGTGATGGTACAACTGCAGTGTAGACCAGCCCATTGCAACTCCCAAACACCATCGGATATGTCTTGGGAACATCCCTCAAAGAAGACTGCCAAGGCAAACCTAGCAGAGGGAAAGACAAATTATGTTGTTTTATTATCTTGGGGATATTAGTTTGTAGGATGCCTGGAAGGTAACTTCTCCACTTGGTTCACTGATGAAAAATGAGGTTCCAGGCAAAATATAGTCCAGAATAGTGTAAAAGCTACAGAAACCAACAGGGAGCCAGCAGAGCATCAAGTAGGAGGCAAGTAGTTGAGAGGAAAGGTGCTTTGTCTCTAATACAACTGACTTTCCCCTTCGCTGAACCCACTTTGAACTCATCTGCACACATGAAACAGGAAAAAGGTAATCTAATTAAATATTCGTCACCAAACACAATCAGGGCTGAGGCCAAGTCCCAGCCTCCATCTCTTGATCCTGTGAGGAGACAAAGTCACGAAAAAAGGAGGATCTCTCGCTGCAACTACAAGTGGAAAATTAAAAGACAGCAATGATGAATTTTCTTTATCCAGAGTAAGGCAGTAAAAAAAAGACTTAAAATCATGTGTGATCATTCCTGCAGACCACTTTTAGGGTGGACAGAAAATCCATCCCAAGTTCTTTGCCAGAGAAAGGACAGAAAGGTGAAAATGGAATGGAAAATGGAAAACCTTCTGCACTTTTTATTTTAAAATCTTTTCACTTGGAGTATTATTATCGCAGTTAGCTAATGTCCATGTGTGTAACACAATCCCTGCCAGAGAAAGCCAGGGCCACTGCAGACCTTCCTCCTCATTTGCCCATGACACCATCCCTGGGCGATGCACGCTGCCTCTCCCGGCTTTCCTCAGGGCCATCTCAGCAGCTTGGAGCCACCCTACCACATCCCGGGGGTGGTGGACCTACAGACGCAGTGAGGTGAACAGAGGAATTCTGCCGACACTGGAGAGATGCTCATCTTAGGGCACAAGAACTGGTCCATCGCATCCCGTGTGGAAAACTCGTACAGTATTGCTGGTTCTTTGCTTCCCTCTAAAATACTGCGGGGTTGGTAGCCAGAGCACTCAACATCTCCGTTCAACGTAAGGTCCAGCCTCAGTGTGTGTCTGACTCCCATCACCTGCTCAACTGGATTTAGTCTCAAGCCTTGGGTATGCCCAAGCTTGCCAAAGACTGCTGCTACCCGGTGAAACGGCAAGCCACATGCTTGTCTTTGCAAAGCCCTTCTCAGCAGTCACTTCCATGTTTTTAGGAGAGCTTTCGCCAACCAAACACTTGTAGAAGGTCTTGACATCTCTGCTGTTGGTTCAATTCTCTCAAAAGCAAACAGGCATGGTGGCTGAGCCTCCCCAGGATCTCCAGCGTCAGTTTTTGCTTACAGCAAACTATTTCCAGCCCTCTGTTCCCAACGTTCAATATGACGTGAAATGAAGAACGTCCCAGGCTCCTTCACGGGGAGAGGTGGGGCCGGAAAGTGCGTGGTCGAATCATCATGACCACCTTCCTCAGGGAATAGTAGTCTGTGTCCTTCCACGAGTACCACACGATACCGTCCGGCCCCAGGATCTTGCGGTTTTTAATGGAGTATCGGCCGCCCTGTGATGCAGAGAAAGAAGGATGGTCAGGCATGGGAAACACATGGAAGCATCATCTGGATGGGAGCGTCGGAAAACCAATCGCTCTGAAACACTGGAGCAAAGAGCTTAATGACCATGCAGTGAAAAGAGCACGTAAAGCCCAACGTTTTTCAAATGTTCCCAGTGGAGCTGGCACCCATCCATCTCAGGCTGTGAGTCACCCGTACCACAGGTTTCCACCACGCAGTCCCAAACCCCAGCGTGCGAGGTGACTCAACACCCGTGTCTGGCCCATGGCACTGAGAAGGCTGGACTGCCTTGGTGCCCAGCACTCATTTTGTTCTCTCCCTGGAGAGCAGAGGCTGGTCAAGCCAGGAAGGACTGCTGTGATGTGAGGACCAACAGCCTCCTCCCAGCCCTGGACCTCGTGTGCTAACATCTGCAGCCTCACCCCTCCACCTTTCCTTGTAGTACACCCTGCTGAGGGCAGAGAAATAGGACTGGTTGGAGAAAAAGCACCTTGTGTCCTCGTCCCTCCACCTTACCTTGTAGTACACCCCGTTGAGGTTGGAGAAAAAGCACTGGTGGTACCACCAACCTCCATGGGAAATCTCAGCACAGATGTTTCCCGAGTCGGGTGTGCTGAAGCTCCTCTTGTTGTGGTACCAGGCAAAGGAATCCTCCACCGTCCCGCTGAACCCGTCCACGTGCAGGCGGTAATAGTTTGCCTCATCCTCAATGCTGCAAGCAACAAAAGTGCGACTATTTAATGGGGAATGTTTGAGTCTCCTTTCCAACCTAGATACTGCATTCGCGGTGTAGACACCTAGCACTCATTGAGCTGCTTTGGCTGGCCTCCCTGCTATGATTCACCACCTCTAGAAACCAAAGATGTTGTATTTTCCCTTCTGTGGGATGTGCATGATTTTGTCATGACTCAGGGGGCTCGTTAGAGGTCTGAACTGGGCAGACCGTGACTCTAAAACCACAATAAAGGACTGCAGCAGCTTTGGCAAGACAGTCCCCTCTAATTACACAGCACTGCCTCCTCTCCACACAACAAGCATCCTGCACTTCACCTAGACTGAGCTAATTAGTAATTTCCCCCTGGGCTAGCAAAGGCTGAAGGTCACTGCCACTGCATGGGACAACTGATGAGAAGCGTCAAGGTGACTATTCGGAGCACACATTTGCTGGTGGAGGATGCTTCACAGCACATTCAGGCAATGGGAATTTTTTTCCCAGCAGTTTCAGCAGTTTTGGGGTCTACTTGAAGCCCTCAAGCTTCAAGTGTCCATAAGGTGCAGTGCTCCCTTGGACATCCTCCCACGGTGGATTACTCCACAGTCACCCACAAGCATTTCCCATAGAGACAAGGAAGTAGTTCATCTGGGATAGTCTAGACAGACCTGGTCACCCCTGCTTAAGAAAGGATGTGGCTGATGTGGTATGGATAAACAAAACAGCAGAGGAGGGGGAGAGCTATAGACACTGAAGGACATTACATCAGGTCCAGCAAGTAAATGAGTAAAGAGGGTAAATATCAAAACACAACTCTAAACCAGAGAGATGCTGAAGAACCTGCCCAGCAAGACCATGGGATTCAAACCCCTGGTTTTGACATAGAGCTCAATAATTTTAGCAGAAAAAATACCCCTCAACAGCTGGGGTTCAGCTGGGTCCATTGGGTCCTACAGCTCCCTTCCCCCGGGGCTGTGGATGTTGGCCATGGCCAAAAGACACTGCACATTTGCTAGCTCACACCCAGACTTCAACCTGGAGCAAGATTTGGTGGTAAAATCCAGGTGAGGAAGAAAGGATAGACAACCTGGGCCCAGTCTGAAAAGCTCTCTAGACAGAGTGATTCTGACCAGAACGGGGTTCCCATGCCTGAAGGTCTCCTGACGTTGAACCAGTTGCATCTATGAGAACTAGGGAAGGCCATCCCACTTTCTACCTGAAGACCTGGTAGAAGGCATGCTTGTGCTTGTTGTTCCAGTCCTCCAGGTCGATGCGCAGAGAGTAGTCCCCTTGGCTCGTCATCTTGTGGATGTTCTCATTGCCCAGCCAGAACTCGCCATTGAGGTCCCCAAAACCCTCCTTGTACTCGTTCCAGGTCCGGTTGAAGTCAACTGAGCCATCCTGACGCCTCTGGATGACTGTCCAGCCCCCACCTGCCAGGAGAGAGAGATCATAAAATGGGAGTCTCCAGGGAGCACCCAAGGGTCCCAGACAGACCCCTTACTGGTGTCACCTCTGAAGACCCATCTGCAGCTCAGCAAGGTGTCTCCTTGTCCTATATCCTCCCACCAACTGGCAAAACACAGTGTCGGTTGCTGCATGGGGATAAAATGTGATGCCCATCATAGCTCAAGAAAGACGCTCCCACGTCTCCCGTGTCAGTTCATGATGGTGTTCCCCTGTTGGCTGTCAAAGGGTCATTCCAGATCTTAAGGTGATTTTAAATGAGAGAGAGATGGTAGTTTTTAGGAGGCAAATGTTTTGGGACTGGAACAAACTAGAGATCCTGGAGTTTGGAGATTATTACGTACTGTTCCTACAGCACCACAGAGGCACACAAGCTCTCCCAGTATTGTCTCACTGTCTCCATCTGCTCTCCCATCTGTCCAAATCCCTCTCTCCTCTGTCATTTTATTCCAATATTGTAAGCTTGGGGCAGGAGGGGGGACAGGACTGGATCATCTTGTTATTCACTGTTTGTACAGCCTGTCACTCTACAGTGTCCAAGATTGTGTTGATGGTCATGCAGATAACAGTAATGACATAACAGAGACCACATTGTCTGAACAGCCTGTTTCTTAATGAGCACGTGCATCCCAAAGCTGCAATCACCTGTAGATCCTCCGACAGGCGAGATGCCTATGTGTGGGGAGCTGAACCCCTTCCTCCAGCATGGGACGCGTTGATGTGACACATCCTTCTGGGCTGGAGTAGATCCATGGGGCAAGGAACTCACAGTTCACTGCCCCATTTCCCTGACGATTGCTATTATTCTTCTGGAACTCAAGTGTTGTAAACTAATTTTGTTAGTAAGTTTGTGCCTTGGGATGACAGTAGTGTGCTCCATATGGATATTTAGGCAGCAAGGCTGTGGGAGGTCACTTGCTCCCTCACTTATACTCCAAAATATCTGTGGGAGAGGATCTCTCTCTCCCCTCCTCAGTTCAGCACAGCTACAACCAGTGGTTGCCCACACATAGCCCTCAACTACACAGAGATGCTCCAGATACTTCCAGTGACCAGCCACTACTACAGAAGGGCTTCCTTTTCCCTAAGCCCTGTGTCATATCCACTAGTGTGTTGCAAATATCTTGGATGCATGAGGACACCTCAAAGAGCACTAAATGCCTGTGTTTAGGCAACCGAATTCCAGCCATAATGTCTGAAGTATTCATCCAAACCCCTCCTTTAGTCAGCAGAGAGGCCAAGTCCTCTGTCCCTGCAGAAGAGCCCTTCTGGAGACGCTAGTCTCGCTGACTATGAAGTAGCTTAGAAATAGCTCAGATATAAGATGCAAATCTCAGGTTAGACAAATCCCACCCAAAGCTCTGCTGGAAGATGTAGTAGGTGCCTCCTGCAGTACCTTCGGTATCCATCTCACACAGCACTTCGATGGGCATCCCTCCGACCGAGGGCATGATGCTGTAGACCCCGGACCGCCGGAGCCCGTTGTAGTAAACGGAAGCGCAGTCAATGGGGCAGTTCCTGGCATGCTTCACCTCTAAGCAAGAAAGCAGAGAAACACGGTGTTTAGTGCACGGCGTGGAGAAAGGAGCACACAACCAAAGCCAGCATCGTTTTCATGCAATCGTAATGCAGAGCCCGACAAATAATCCTGGATTCAGAGCTGCTTCTGAAGCTGAAAACCTCTGCAGCACACCAGCTTCATGCCTGAGTGCAGTGGCTCATTAGTGCTAACATTCGTTAGCAGAGATCTGCACTTAAGAATGCTGTGGCTGAGGAACCATCTTCAGTTCAACTGGTTGTGTAATGGCAACACAGAAATGGTATGCATTTTGCCAGGCTCAGGTTAGATTCCATCTCCCACCAAAACGTCTTATACATTGATAAAGAACTGGCTGGTTCTCCAGCAATGGTCAGTGTAGACAATAGCGGAAGGCTTTTCTTCTCCCAAACTGCTGCTGTGGGGTTTGTCTTACAAGGAAAGGGGATCAAAATCATTCTGGAGAACCTAAGGAGGTTTTTAACTGGGATATGTCAGGTGGGATTTATTTCATGTGGCACCAGCCACCTATACTTCAGGCAGGCAGGCAGTCTCAGCTAGTCCTTAGAGACAGGCTTCTGCAGAGGGCAGTTCATCCTGGTTTTACGTGGGAGAGGAGAGAAGAGCTGCTCTCCCAGCTCCCTCCATCGCCTACCAAAGGAGCTCAGCTGAATTGTCTGCACAGAGCTGCGTGCTGACATCCGAGATGCCCTGGGGCTGGCTTTCAGCAGCCCCGTGTAGGTCCTGTCTTGTATCTGCTAGGCTTCTGTGGATGTTTTGGATGCTCCAGAGTATTTCAGGTGGCACTAGGTGTCAGGTGAGCTGAGACCCTAGTCATAGCAGTGGAAAGAGCATGCTGAATTGCTCTCTGTCCATGCACTGATTGCCCTGTTATCTTAAACATCCAGCTCATGTAGGGACATGCATATGTAGATACCCAACATGAAGCATCTTCATCTGTGACCTGAGCCTCCCTGGTGGGATGAATCCCATCTTTAGAAAGAAACGCAGCTCACACAGTCAGCTCCCCTTCCTTTTACACACACAGCTAGACCAGCCTGAAGCACAGCGTGGCCTGAATACCGGACTGGGATCGCTGGGAGAACCAGGAGCCTGTGGGAGGGCAGAAAGGCACGCATGGGAGATTGCCCTTCCATGAGGCACACACAAAGGACGAGACCACGGAACTGGCAGATGACAAAAGCTCCTTGTGGATGGGAAAGCAAGTCCGGGGCGGGGAATGACGGACGAATAGCTGCAACACCCCAGCCCACCAACTGGAGAGTGTGGTGGCTGCGGGGTCCCCTGCAGACTGGGGACATCCTTTGAGGTTGGCACCAACCGACAGTGCTGCTGCAGGGGAGCGCGTGGGGGAAACCAGTTGTGCGCAGCAAGCAGAGCTCAGGGAGAGGCAATCTAGACCCAGTAAGCATCTGGGACAGCAGGCAGAGCCCAGTCCCACGTAAAGTCAGTCAGCTACAAGTGCTGCATCAACTGGTGTTCTCCAGGCCAGAGAAGTCACCATCCCGGTCACATCAAGTTATGGAGATGAATCCCTGCTCTGGCTTGCACAGAGCAGAACATTCCAGGGACTAACAAGGAAAACAGCCAAAAACCTAGCAAAAATCTAAATGCATTAATTAAAAAAAAAAGAGCATGTGAGAAATAACAGAAAATAGTTGTTTTTCAAAGTCGAAGAGTTTCACCAAAGCCCTAATTTCATCCTGTGAATTTTTGAAGGAAAAAAACGTCCTGGATTCGCACAGAGCATTTCTTGCTCAGGGCTCAGAGGCATCTGGAAGCAGATATCAGTGGAGCTGCTTATGCTACCTCCACCACGATATGGATGGCCGAAAGAGCTTTAAACAGGCACGGTGGAAAAGACTTAGACTAGTTGGCTCCGGGAGGAGTAACATGACTTTCGCCTCCAGACATCACCAGATCAGACCAGATCAAGGTTGGTAGGTGAAAGCCATTAGCAGTTCAGCAGCATGTGCCACCTGAGTCATCCCATCCAGCCCGCTCCGTGACGGAGAAGACAGACCTAAAGTCCCTCAGCCACAGCTCATGAAAGGCTGGAAGACTATGCAGGAGAAGTATTGCTTCGTCCTTCTCCAATGGTCCTTCTGGATACCTGCTGCAGGAGATGGGATTTGGGGCACGGGGACCAGACTGGCACATCTGATCTTGTCTTCTCAAACACCATCACCCTCTTGCCATGGACCCAGAGACTCGAACGGGTTGCAAAAGCAACTCAGTTTCCTGTCCAGCACCTCAAGGCTCAGCTTTGCAGATCCCACCTATGGCCCTGGTCAGAATGTTTTCACGGCAGTGGCACAGAAAGGAGTTTTAGTCAAACCGAACCTTGAGTTCTTTAAATGAAAGTTCCCGGGTTTGCCAAAAACCAAAGAAAACATTCCAGGGACTGACAAGGAAAATAACCAAAAACCTAGCAGAAATCTAAATACATGAATTAAAAAAAGAATGTGTGAGAAATAACAGAAAACAGTTGTTTTTCAAAGTTAAAGAGTTTCACCAAAGGCCTAATTTCATGCTGTGAATTTTTAAAGAAAAAAAGAAATTCTTGGGGTTTTATGGGTTTTTTTGGATGGAAAAACAGTCTCTGGCTTTGGGAGGAGGGCTCACGCAGCTGACTGCAGGTGGGGTGATGATGGAAGCAGCGCCAGCCTGGCTGTCAGAGCCTTGAGCTGCTCCCTGCGAGCATCTCACACCGTCGGTGGAGAGAAAAAGGAGGCACTGAGGAGCAGGACCCCTCTCCTAGACAGCCCAGAAGCCATCCCCAGAGGTGTCCATTGCTCTGAGGAACCCTCCTGGCTGCCTTGGAAAGGCAGGTCGGGTGATATCGGACTCGTGGCCAACGCAAAGGGGATTGAAAGCAGTTTTCCCGCAGCCTCTTCCTTCAGCCCCCCTTGAGAGAGAGAGGATGTAAGGGCGAAGCATCCCCTCCCAGCCAGCCCCAGCAGCTCCCCATCACCTGGATGGTGCATCTCCTCCTGCAGCCTCATCTCGGCGGGGCCGAGGCAGGTAGGATTGCGCCAGGCCCAGTCGGTCAGGACAGAAATGTTGTTTATCTGTGCCTGCATGTCGTAGAGCAGCGTGGCCTGGATGTGCTGCAGGGTGCTGGCCTCGCTGTATCGATGCTCCAGGTCCTGCACCCGTTGAGCCAGGCTGTGGTTCCGGCCGGCCGCCTCCTCGTGCTGCGGGCAGGGAGAAAGGTGGGATGGGGGGGATGCCTGGGGACCGGTGCGGAGCCTGCGGCATGGCCCCGGGACCCCCTAGGGATGAGCAAGAGGGCAGAGGAGCGCTCACTGCTGGCACCAACGGGGACCGAGGACCGCAAGGACAGTGCCAGCACCCTCGCCCTCGCCCTGCCGCCCCGTACCAGTCCCCAGCCCGCTGTGGGAGCCACGGGCAGGTTGATATTCCCAGGCTGTGGTGCAGGCACAGGCAAGTCTAGGGCTGCAAGAGCAGGGCAAGCGTCTGGGATTCCTCTCCAAACGCCCTTCAGTCTGCAACCTGCTGTAACTTGGAGGTGGCCTCTACGTATTTAGCAATGCCACCGCAGCTGGGTTTTCCTTCCAGAAAAGTTGTCCAGTCTCCCCTTGAACCATATAATATTTTTCTAACATCAGAAGGATCTCCACGGCTTATCAATACGTTGCGTGATGAGCTTGCATCACCTGCTCTTTGGGCGGTGGCAGGTGTCCTATAAAGAGCAACGACTACATCCACGCTGTGCAAGGAGCCGGCATGGTACAGGACCACAGCCCCTTTCATGACCCTTCTGCTGCTTCTTTTTAGGACAATCAGTCTCTGATCCTACGTAAAAATATATGTGCAAGCTGGCTGGAGATGCCCACAGCTCGTGCCAGGAGATGGGCACCCCGAGCCCCTCCAGCACGCACCGAACATGCCCCAGACACAGTCACTGCAGACACGCTTGCCTCTCTTGTTCAGCCCTCCCAGCCCATTAGATGGCAGAGCAGGCCTTAAACAGCACCTCCAAAATCCCACAGCACCCTGGGAGCCCACCCTCCTTCCCCTGAGCAATGCAACAGCTCTACACAGTGCTCCCCAATCCCTCCTGAGGGTCTGGCAATCCCAGACCCCCATCTGCAGTGGAGGGATGCTGGGTCTCCAGCAGCACTGCCCTTCCCTCTCCATCTCTTCCTCCATCACCCACTCCGCATCATTGCCTTGGGCTCACAAGTCACCTCGAGACCCCGAAAATAAATGATTTTATATTCCCCCCTCCCTGTCCCCGGTGACAGGGGCAAATCTGGATTTTCCGGTGTCTGTCCAAGCATGTGGCTTATTGAATATCCCTGGGGACACAGAGATCTGGCACTTGATTCATCAGTGCCTGCAAAAGGGCAGTAGTGCTGCTGAGGGTTGGGGAATTCCTTCAGCCAGAAGGGGTTTGCATTCCCAGAATATGGGGTTTTCCCTTCCAGTTGCTCCCAGGACCCAGCTCACACCTCAGTCCCCATTCCCGCCAGGACAGGTCTGAGCTTGCTGTTCCCAGGAGATGGCATCACCACTGCTGGGTTATTGTACCAGTAACTAACAGCAGCTCACCACTAACTGTCATCATGTCATCAGCTGTAATATCCTTCCCAGTGCTGCTTGAGCATTGCCCCCATGGCCCTGCTAGAAGCCCATCAAGCCTGCCCGTATCCTAAAATCCAGAGCAGCTAGATAGGCAGGGGCAGCAAAGTGGGAATTATGGTGTGCAATGACATGATGCTTTCCTTCTCAGGACTGCAACGTCTCCAGCTCTACCATAAATCAGCCATCCCCCCCAACCTGCTCTGTGAGCTGCGACTGATACAGGCTTCTTCCAGCTCCCTCTACCCACGCATCAGCTCTCCGAGTAAACCCCATGATGATTTCTCCCAGACAGTCTCCTCCTCCACAGTTGATACCTTTTTTTTTCCTGCTGCTGATTAAAAACAGCACAGCCAGACCACCGCGATGGTGCCCTGATGCTGCTCCCTTCACCACATGCCTCTGCACCGGTGGGACCGGAGCTGTAATTTTGCACCGCGGGGTCCCGCTCTGTGCATGCCCCAGCCGTGCAAATGCAATAGGAGTGGAAATTGCATTTTACCCACTCCCCTCCTAGCCGCAGGGAGGGCTGAGCGAGGGGGTTCCTTTTGCTCCCTGAATTGCACTGGAAGGAGGAAAGTGCGGCAGAGATGGGGTCAACCTGCCTGACCCGATTTGGGTGTCCCCGTTAGCCCGAGAGAAGCTGTGACCTGGAAGAGCCTGTTGCTCTCACTCAGCTCCGAAAGGAATGCTGAGCTCAGAGAGACGTCTCCGCTTGGACGGACAAGCCCACGCTGAGCTCCCGGAGAAACGCGGATGGCAAACCCCAGGGAGACCAACCAGCAGCAGCTGGAGGCTGATTAATGAAGATGGATTAAGGGAGCAACAGCTCCGCGGTGGGAGGAACGGAGGCGGAGGAGACCTACCCAGGCTGACACAGCGGGGAGCTGGGCAGGACGGCTCCTGGGAGATGCGAGGGGATGCAGGAGGAAAGCAGCTTCCCAGGCTGGGCACAGGCGTTGGGAAGCGGGCAAACCACCGCAGTGGGAAAACTCCTTACGGGAGAGTCCCGAAGCCGGCGGGGAGAAGCAGCTCAGCAGCTGTTGCTGCTTCTGGTTTCCTCCCTTCAGCTGTAGCTCCCCGCGCAGCATGCGGCTTTGCTTCTTGCTTTTTCCCCCCCTCCAGTGCTTGAAGGGTGACAGGACACACTCATTGCCATCAGCTAAACTCTCCAGATTTCATTTAATTCCTTCTTCTTCTGCGCCTCCCATCCCTTTGTTTTTTTAGACTCACGAAAAAAAACTGAGGTTGGCAGAAATGGCTGGAAGTCTCCAGCCCACCCCCCTGCAGAAAGCAGGGCCAATTTCCAAGCTGGATCCAGTTGCTCAGGACCTTTTCCAGTCGAGGTCTGAAACTCTCTACAAATGATCTCGAAAGATCTCAGAGGATGTCCCCTTTCTGGGTGCAGCGGTATCTTGGTGGCACAGATGGTGCTGGCACCGTCCCCCAGGTACGAACCACTTGGAGACGCCTGGGTAGGACCTGGGGCCTGGCTGCTCCAGGACACCTGGGTGCACCCCGTGTCCTTCTGCTCTCCTTGTAGGGTGAGGAGCCCAGCAGCACCCCACAGCAGACACATCTCCTTCAGAGCTGCTCGCCTGGGTTCCCACTGAGGAGAAACAAGCTCTCCCAACTCATCCTGCCCTCCAGGAGACATCCAAGAGGTTCTAGCAGCATCTATGTCTGCATTCACTGCTCAGATCTCTATGAGATCGGCTGGATCCCGTAGAGACCCTTGCATGGCAGACGCTGGAGTCGGGTAGGAGGAATCCCACCCTTCACTGCTGCTCCAGGAACATCCCTGTCCACCAGCTTCTCCCCAGCTGCCAGGCATGGGCTGGAGTGCCAGGGTATGATGTGAAAGCATCTGCTATCTGTCTAAGGATGATTCAGTAAAAAAAAAAAAAAAAAAAATTAGCAGGGAAATGGATGATAAACTGAGCAAAAAGGCACAGGAATTACCAGGGGGGTCATAAGGGAGGCAATAAGGAAGAGCTGAGGCTTCAGCCACTGCAGATGGGCCAGGAAGGGACCTGCTGGGACATGGCCTTGAATAGGGTCCAGCTGAACCCTGCAGTAGATAAGAAGGGGGAAACACGATTATAAGGAGTATTATGGGCTTGTGGGACTGTGTGAAACTGATTACAGGATGTTCAGGGGAAAGGCTAAAGGTGGGGGAAAGGAGGGTGGATGGGGTAGGGAAATGAGTGTAGGAAAATTGAGAGATGGAGGAGTTAAAAATGGCTGGGCATGAGTAAACCAGCTGCCAGGCAGTGCCCTGGTCCCACTGAGCCTGATCACTGCAGTCTGTTTTCTCTTCTTTTGCAGTCCTTTCCTTAGCTTATTTTTTTCAGTGCGATCTCACTCTCTCCTATGTGTGAGTGCTGCAGGGTCTGCAGCTGGAGGGATGTGGGCCACAGGGCTCACAGGTCCAGGTCAGGGTGTACATGCATGTGCATGGGCACATCCTTGTCTATGTGCATCTATATGTATATGCAGGTGTATTTTTATGTGCATGTACATGTGGATGTGTATGTGCATGTATGAAGGGTCTAAACACCAGCAGCTGGAAAGACCTGAGAGTGTTTGTGTTGCCCCAGTGAATTTAATTGTGCTAGCAAACTGCAAGTTGGACCAGCTGGCGAGCAGGAGGAGACCAGCACGCAGGCTGACAAGGGGCAGGATCTGGGCATGGATATTAGCTGGACTGAGAGCCCGTGCTCCACATCTAATCCCCTCTCCTGGACACCAGGTGTCCTGTTCGAGGCCACCAGTTCAGCTCCCCCTGCAGCCACCACCAGGCAACCAGATTCCCGGAGGGAGATTCTCCTCCCTCTTCCCTCTGACTCTGAAGACACCCTGCACAGCTGCCAGAGACCAAACACCTCGCCTTTAGATGGGTCATTTCAGAGTCTGGAAATGAAGAATGGATTAAGAGCATGAGCACTGCAAGGGAAATATGTAGTGCATTGCCATCCATCTCCCTCCTTGGTTTTGAGCGGGAGAGGTCGGTGAAAGAGCTGCAGCTGCAGGTAGCACAGAAGTGTGTTTTGGGGCCAGCGTAGGGAGCTGGGATTGGGGAAGGACAGATTAAACAGTCCTAAGGGACAAAATGTCACCAGGGGATGAATGTGGGAAGTCAGGACGACTGAAGACCTGTTGCACCAGTGTGTCCCAGTGCGAGTGCAAGGAGAAAATGGGAGAGGAGCAGTGGGAAGCGGGTGAGAAGGCAGAATGGGGGACAGGGACCAACAGGGGAGGAGGGACCCTGGGTGGGGGGGGCATCGAGTGGGTCTGCCTGAGCACAAGCACCCATCCTGACTCACGTGCTTCCCTCCCTCCCTCCGCTGCACCGGGAACATCTCCATCCCACGGAGACACCCACGGCACAGACACCCACCCAAGAGCGTGGCCGTCCCAGCACTCGAACAGCCCTGCGGCACAGCCTCGCTCTCCCCACGGGGCTGCCCAAACGAGCCTTTCCAAACAGGGATGCCAAAGGCAGGGATGAAAGGAAGCCAAATAGAGAAAAAATCACCCCCAGACCCTAACCGTATCAGATCTCATCTCCTGCAAGAGCAAAGACAAGGGTGCTGTTCACCCGGCAGTCTGGGGCTCTTCCAGCTGACATCGGTACATTGCTGCTGGTTCTTCTGCACATCTCACCAACAGCCCAGTGAGGAATCTTAGCTGGGAAATGACTCCTACAGCCAGCAAAATACACCTTGCTCCCACCCTGTTCCCAGTTACAACCCCGTGCAAGCTGCTGCTTGCCGCTGCTGAGGGCCAAGCCAAGTGATAGCCAGGCAAAACCATGGGGCAACTTTTGGCTCTCAGTGCCAAACATCTGAGAGATTCAGAGGTGCCAAACAAGGTTGGAAAAAATGTATTAGTGTGAAGCTTCAGGCTGCGGGGCTGATAAATGGAGCCGGGGTGGGATGAGCACCAGAAAGGAGACTGCAGGAAGGTTGCCATGGGCTGGAGGTCAGGGCTTCTCCTGCTCAGCTGTGGCCATCAGAGAAGTGATCCTTCACCAGCCACGCAAAACTCCACGTCTAGTCTGGGATCCCGCTACAGGCAATGGGATGGATCAGCAACCCCTACGAGACAGGCTCGAAAGTGGAGGAGATAGCACAGATAAAACATCGAAGGGTTTGTGGCTAATGTCAAGAAAGATCAGCCCTGGAAGGCTCCTGAGCCATCACAGTAGGAACAGCTGGGTTTTAATGGATATCTCAGCCCCTGGTCAGAACAAGACCGTACGCTTTACTGGGTGTCCTCCCCCTGCAAGCTGCTGGGAGCTGGAAGGGACCATGGGGAGGGACCGTGGGCACCCGCAGGGAGGGGGTCTGCCAAGGGCAGCCCTTTACCTGCAGCTCAAGGACTTTGATGCGGTGCCGGTGGTTCCTCAGCTCCTCCTGTAGCTCTGAAATGAGCTCCCGCAGCTCCAGGACCTGCTGCTTGCGCTCCTCGTTCTCGTGGAGCCAGTAGGACACCTCATCGGTGCAACGAAACATGTCTGGGCACCGCTGCTCATCCCCTTGCGGCAGCGTGGCCACGATCTTACAGCGGCCATTGGGCAGCACCTGGTTGCTGTACTCGCCACATTGGATCAGGCCTGTGCCCTCCTGGGGACCCTCGTGGTCTCTGTAGGCTGCGGGCAGGGGTTTCTGCAGGGAAGGGCTGCACAGCGTGGCCACGAGGATGAGAGACAGCAAACCTGCCCTGGCAGAGCCGGTGCCGGGGCAGACCTCCATCGGGCGGGTGAGGATGGTCCCCGGGATGACCCCACGAGCCTCGGCATCAAAGACCGTCGGGGAGAAAGGTGGCAGTCCCCAGGGCATAACACCAGCTCTTCTCCCGACTGCTAGAGGGGGAGGTTGCAGCTATATGGGGACAGAGCATCAGTAGGGATCCTAGAGCTCCTGCCAAGGGGGTCACTGCAGGCAAGGGACCTGCCTGTCCCCGTACAGCATCCTCCCCGATGTCACCAGGTGGCCACCAAGCTGGGACCAGCTCCGGTGAGAGCTCCTCTGCTCTCCTGGCCAGGCTCCACTGGCTTCATGGGCTGTGTTTCCCTTCCTGCAGAGCTGCCGGTGGGCTTGGAAGGTGTTGAGGTCTGGCCGGGGGTGGTCAACCCCTGGGGCAGGGCTTCCTGCCCACACAGGACCATGCATGGGAAGGAGCTGGATCCTCCAGACGGGGCATCCTGCTACGCTGTCAATCCCTGAGGTGACGGAGAGAAACGATGAGCAACCAACCCTCCCCACCACGCCGCCCACCTGCAGCAAACTGACAGGTCCCCCCACCTTCCCTGGCCCCCTCCAGCCATTCCCATGGGCCAGGGGCTCAGGGCACAGATTTGCAGCTCTCTCCATGTCCCTCTGTATGACTTTTTCCTGGCAGATGTAACTATAAATGGAGTTATCAATTGAATGGTGGCCATCTACATGGGGACCCCAGACCACCAACCTGCCCTTGGGCAAGGTTAGACCACTAACCCATCCCCGGGGCAGTCTGGATGGACTCTGGCCGTGGGCCGATTGCCCCACGTGGGCTCAGGTCCAAGGGGGCATGGAAGGATGGTGGCCTGGCCACCATCCAGGTGAGACAAATACGTGACTTAGTCCCTTTTATCCAGAGAAATCGGGCTCCCCTTGCAGCCAGAGCTTCCCTCTGATCCCTGCCCGACACCAGGGCTCCCAGCCATGGCATCACGCTCTGGGTCTTCTCCCAAGGTTTCTCCCAACCAAAAGCCATCCCTATCCCACTCTGGTGAGGACAGAGAACTGGAAGGGATGCCACAGCTCCCCAGCAGCACCCCAGCTCCCAGCAAGCAGCACCCCAGCTCCTGAAATACCTTCAAAAGTCCTGGCCAGGCTCTCCGGCGGCGAGAGCAGAGAGCAGCGAGCACCGACTGGCCATGGGGAGCGGGGTGTGATTTAGGGGACGCTAAATGCTTATTCCCCTTGATCCTATCACTGCACTATAAATAGGGCCAAGAGAGCCACCGGTCTCAGACAACGCACAGGAGGGAGGAGCGCAGGTCCCGGTGTGACCTTATCAGTGTACAGGGGATTAAGCCAGTGACTTGGCAGGAGGGCATCACTCCCCCTCGCCTAGAAACCCCCTGTCACAACCCAGGGATGTGTTTTGGGGAGAGGGCAGTTTCATCTGGTGTGCAGTGACCTGCCCCATCCCAGCAGTTGCGGGGGGGAAGCTTCCCAACCTGGCCATAGACAGGGGCTCGGGGCAGGGAACAGCCATCATTTATTTTATTCACTAGCCCAGGGCTTTCTTTTTGATTTTGCAAGGGAGTAATGTCAACAGGCTTGCTTAATTACATATGCTAATCATTCAGCTGTGAATTTCAGCAAGCTGAAACCAGAGATTTCCATATTGGACAAAACTGTTGGCTGTTGGGTTTTCTTCCCTTAATGTAAAGAGTTTCTAGATGGTGTTCCCAAAGTGATTCCCACAAAGGAGATACTCAAACCAGCTCAGATGGCCTCCAAAACCAGAGGAACTGCCCGGAGAAGGGGAGCTTCATTAGCAAACGCCTGCTCGGGCGGTTTGGAGAGATGCTGAATCTCACCGGTCCTCCAGCAGCTATCCCAGACGGCCACGTGAGTGTCCTTGAGGACCTGTCAACTCCATGGACAGGACCCTCCTGCACTGCTGGTTGCCCCCAGCAAGGCTGGAAGGAGGCTGTGGGTCTGCATGTGATAAAGGGAGGACACAGCTTGCATGACACCCAAACATCCCGACCCTACATGCCGTGGTGGGACCATGTCCTGCCCTGACTTCCCCACAGCTGGATCCAGCCCAGCGGATCCACTCTCTCTTCCCCTGGGAAGGATGAAATCTGAGTTTAGCTATAGGGTCAGGCAGAAAAACTACCAGCCCAGCCAGATTGCCAGCCCACAACCAGCTCCTGGCTTTGCTTTCAGCTTGTAAAAATGTTAGGCGAAGGGGTTTTATTTGTTTTCTTCGTCTGTGTGGGGAGTTGATTGGGGCAGAGCAGGGGGATAAGCTGCCTCTGACTCCTGCCAGCTCAGGACACCCTTGGGCTGATTTCTGCATCTCCGGCACAGCAGGCATCTCTGTGTCCGTATCCACCACCCAGGGTGGCTTGGAGAAGAAGGGACCGCAGCAGCAAGTCCCCCGTGCAAGCAGAGCTTGCCCCAAGCTCATGCACACTAATAAAGGGGTATGTAATGGTTTAGATCCGGCTTTCCCACCAAATGCTCAAACCTTACAGTCTGCAGCCTCTGTTCCCCCCACCCCCTCTATAAACACAAGGGAAAGGGAGAAAGAAGA
>JANXJC010000017.1:28829760-28840794 GCA_027564655.1 Leptodon cayanensis | reverse complement strand
CCTAGAACCAAAACCACTACAGGGGAGCAACCAGCCCAGGCAGGGAGCAGATCGCCCCAGCTCTCCCCACCTGGGAGGACCTCCTGAGGACACCTCGTCTTGCTGGAGCAGGGACCCGGATTACTCCAAAAATCACACCTCTTCGCACACGCTGCCTCCAGCCAAGTTGCCCTCTGCTCTTTTTCAAGCGTGGCAGCGCTTGGCTTCCACAGCCACTTGTGGGAGAGAAAAATAAGGCTGAAGCATCCTCCCTGGAGCTGGCAGGAGCTGTGCCAGTGCAGCGGGTAGCCAGCCTGGACAGGAGTGCTGGGTAAAACAGTGGGGAGAGGGACCCTGAGATCAGCCCACAAAGCTCTGCCACGAGGGACAGCAAGAGAAGCGCTGTGTGAAGGGACACGATGGGCAGAGGATGGGAAAATGGGAGCCAGAAAAAGGGCATTGCAGGGGAGTGAGGAGTGGTGGTCCATCTGGATGTGATGGACGTGAAGACCTTTCGGTGCTGACACTTCTCTTTGGGCTGAATCCCACTGCTGCACCAGCAAACCACACTCCACCAGCATAAGAGTTGTTCCTCTGGTCAGGCGTTGTTAGACGTTCACCCTCCAGGCTTGTCCTGAGCCACCCCATGGCCAGTGGAGAGAAAACAGATGCAATGGTAGACACTGAAATGATGATAAGATGAATTGCACCCCACAGATGGCTCTTTATGGGGCAGTACGGGGGGTATCACGGCAGGGGACCAAGGGGAACATCTTGCTCTCGAATCCCAGCCAAGAGCTCCTCCAGCGCGATTAGCTAAAGACCAGCTTTCCTTTATTGCACACGAGTGGATAGACATTTAACATGCTTGTCTATAAAGAAATCCATTATCCTCGTCTTTCACAGAGGCCCTACAGTTCTGGTTCCCCCTCTTCATGGCTGAAGGTAGTGGGGGAGAGGAGGTGGAGGAGGGATGGAGCCAGGTACGGCCAGGCCCTTTGTGTGGCCACTCAGGAGGCACTCTCCCCACAAATGTTTGGGCTCCTAAATGGATCTGACCTCCCCTCCTCCAGTCCCTTTCTCTTTCATTTTCTTTCCCTCATTATTCTCGGGAAAAAAAAAACCCCGACCCTCAACCTGATCATTAGCGTCAGAGACGGAGACGGGCGCTGAGTGCCACATGGAAGAGGTGAACGTACATTTCATTCAGTGCCCCTCGAGTGGCATTTTGCTCAAGGCTGCTCCTTCACAAAAGGAGATGTGAAAATGGTTCCTGGTGGCGGCTCGGCTGGCCGCTGGCCGCCCTGACAGGGCTCGATGCAAAGCTGCCTCTTCAGGGAGACAAAGCACGGCCATTTCTTCTGCCTTCGATTGATGTCTGAGTTGTTTGGGGAGCATTCGGCGAGGAGGGGAGGGGGGGGGGGGAAATTCAATGAGAGAGCCTGGGCAATGCTAATAGAGATAACGGCTCTGAAAGTCTCAAGGTCGAGTGCTCGGCGTTTGGTCTGCCCATCTTCAGCATCCTTCCCTGCTGTTTGGGGGGACATCAGCTATGACCCCTCCAGCGGTCCAGGACTAATTGAAGCCAACACCAAGAGCCCCGGGTACCCCTTGGCCAACTCTTTCCAAAGTCATAGATGCAGATTACACCACCCTGCTGGAGAGTAGCTGTTGTTGAGCATCCATCTCCCCAATGTGCTGTGAAAAGCAGCACCATGAAGCGCTGTGCCACCACCATCCTCCTCTGCCATGAGCACGTCTTCTTCTGTTTCGTCCCAAATGCAGAAATGCACAATGTTTCCGTGGGCACACAACTCTTGCTCTTCCCGCTCCATCCCAAATCCCACTCCACCTGCTCCCCACTGTAGTTTCTGGAGGAGATGAGGTCCCCACCGCCATGGCCCAGGTGCTGCAGCCTCTCCTCTGCTCCATGAGCCTGTGGCCAGCCTTCAACAGCTCACGTGCCCTCGGTGTGCGAACAACCTACCGGCTCTCACGTGGTCTCTCTTTGAGAGAGAAATGTCAAAAGACGCAATATTTTTCTTATTCCTGCCCAATGGAGTGAAGACAGCCCCAGGTATCCCTGCATAAATCTCCACCCCTGACCCTGCCTTGGTCTCCTGGAGGAAAGGACAAACTAACCCAACTCTACTTACCCCAACCTCTAAGGTTGCAATGACCCAGATCAGCTCCCCCCGCTAACAGCAATAATCAGTGATTTGCTATAAAATAATCAGCAGTAAGAGGCAGTTCGGAGGCTCCTGAAGAGCAGGGAGCCCCAAAATCAGAGTAAATTTTAGTGCTGCTTCACTGCCCGCAGTCACGCTCCACAAATATCAGCAAAAGCCGTACCCTGAGGTACAGGGGCCATGGATTTCCAGGGCTCATGCTCTCCACCAGCTTCAAGCCCTGGATGCAAACCTGCCCTGCGATGCCCTGCCCTGGGTAACCCCCGGGGACGTCGGATGGAGATTTAGGGTCCAGCTGGAGCTGGGGAGCTGCTTGTGCTCAGGAAGGCACGGCAGGTCTCAGGGCTGCTTTGGGATCCTGCAGGGATCCGGCTCTGCCTGGGGGTTTTGTTAAGCGCCTTCGCCCTTAATCCTCCCGGAGAGCACCAGCCCTGGGCAGAGGCAGCATCTCGAAGGGCCAAGCAAGGCTGTTCGCACCCCTCGGGGCTGCTGCTCCTCTCTTGGCTCCCTGCAGCCTCCTGAATCCCCCTCCCATCCTCTCTTCTCTCCTGGAATTTCAATGTATGATTTAAAGAGAGAAGAAGTCGCAGAAAGGAGGAAAACAGGACACGGCTGAGTGTCACCGGGGCTGGAGAAGGGGCTGGGTGCAGTTGTCCTCCCACGGGACCCCAAAACACAGCGTCAGCTCTGGGTTGCAGGAACGAAGTTCCTGCTGGGCTCCTAAACCCTGCCGAAAGCCGGCTCCCCCCTAAGAAGCCGTAATCCCTCTTAGGGGCACGGGCAATAATCGGGGATTTGGCTCTGGGTGTGCAAATGTGTGTGTGTGTGTGTGTGTGTGTGTGTGTGTGTGTGTGTACACATGTGTGTGTCTGCGTGTGTATAACTGGGTCAAAAAGAAAAGAAAGGTAGCGTGAATGAGGAAAGAAAATGCTGAATTGGCCAGTTTGGGGTTCCTGACCTCACCTCTCCTGTTGCCCCAGAGATGGCTCTGCCCTGGGCTGACCCCCGGCTGTGCACCCGTGACGGGCAGGAGGGGATGATCCGGTCCCAGTCCTGGAGGGAGGGCAGGATTTATCCACGGCACTTTTAGCCAGCTGAAAGTCAGGCAGCTTCTCCCAGCTCATGGTCCGGGCTGGCTCTGCTGTCACCAAAGAAGGAGCTACATCCCAGGAGGACCTCCGCGTCCTCGGATGGATGGCAGGGACTCGAAGAGCTGCTCCAGGCAGGAGGGGTGTCCCTCTGTGGGGACAAGACACCCCCTCAAGAGGGTCACAGCTGTGTCCCTACCCCAGCCACGGGTTTGCTGACCCTGTCCTTCCAGCCCAGAAAACAGCACAATTTCCAAACCCAGGAGCTGAAATGAGATTAGTTCAGTCTAAAAGCAAGGTGCAATATTTACTTACTGTTTTTTTTTTTTTATTACCAGCAGCTGGAATTGAGTGAGATGTGCACCTCAGGGAGGGTTTCCCATGTAACACACTGTCTCACTCCTGAGAGCTGCTTGCATCCCCAGCCGGAGAGGCAGCAGCCCTCTTCCTGCCCTCCCCGGCTGCTCGGAACAGTTTCAAAACAGTCCTCAATGGAGAAGAGCTGAGCCTTCGCAGAGAAAATGGACTTATCCCCATCCAAGCCATTATTCACTGCTGGGGGTTACAGCCCCAAAGCCCTGTGACCAGCTCACTGCTCCTAGAGCGCACTCGCTCTGGGATATCCATGTCTTTCCTGTACTGGGGATGCCCAGGGGTATTTTTGATTCCTTGCATTTCCAAGAAAACAAGTCAATTGTATTTCCATCCAAAACTCTTAATGAGGGGGATATAAATTGCAATGGATGGTGGTCAGGACCGTTAGTTCGGCTTTGCAGTTCTGTGCTTACAGAAATGCCGAATGGGGGCATGGAGGGGTTTATGAGCCCTGGCAATGACTGGTGATGCCCTGGTGGTGCTTGGTGATGCACTTGTGATGCCCTGGTGATGCCCTGGTGATACCTGGTGAAGTCCTGGTGATGCCCTGGTGATACCTGGTGATGCCCTGGTGATGCTTGGTGATGCCTGGTGATGCACTTGTGATGCCTGGTGATGCCCTGGTGATGCCCGGTGATACATGGTGATGCCCGGTGATGCCCGGTGATACCTGGTGATGCACTTGTGATGCCTGGTGATACCTGGTGATGCCTGATCTGGCATACATGAGAAAACCGGGTGCACCGGAGAAAAGTCGTGGTGGTATTTGTCCATTCACTGCTGTCCAAGGAGATTGGTGTTGGGGGGCAAAACCAGGACAAACAAAAACGGTAATGTGCTGGGCTCATCTGCCAGAAGGTCAGCAACTATTTCTGCAGCCAAGAGCCTCCTCTGAGCCAGCTTGCTCCTCACTAGGGAATGTCATCACCTTGATCCCTTGGGGGGGGCTCCAGAAGGAAAGACAGGGGTAACAGGAATAAAGCCTCAGCCTTTATAGAATCATAGAGCCATTTAGGTTGGAAAAGACCTTTAAGATCAAGTCCAACTGTTAACCTAGCACTGCCAAGTCCACCACTAAACCATGTCCCTAAGCGCCACATCTACATGTCTTTTAAACACCTCCAGGGATGGTGACTCCACCACTTCCCTGGGCAGCCTGTTCCAATGCTTGACAACCCTTTCAGTGAAGAAATTTTTCCTAATATCTGATCTAAACCTCCCCTGGCGCAACTTGAGGTTGTTTCCTCTCATCCTATCACTTGTTACCTGGGAGAAGAGACCGACCCCCACCTCACTACAACCTCCTTTCAGGTGTTCGTAGAAAGTGGTAAGGTCTCCCCTCAGCCTCCTTTTCTCCTTCCTCCTTCAGACGACTCAAATCAGCTCAGTTGTGATGGTCAAGAGAAGCCTGACTCCAACTTTCCAAAGCCATGGAAAATCAAGCCGCTGGCTCCTGTCGTAATTTCTAAAGGGATCAAGACAGAGCTGCAGGACAGGGCTTCCCTGAAAGGATTTGGCCAGTTGGGATGAATTTGCTGGCTGGAAAAATCAAGGTGAGAAATGCAAGAGAATTCTGGAGGCACCAGAACACATTAACATTTTCCAGGCCATCAATATCTGAGGAAATTCAGCCACAACAGGTGATAAATGTGCCAAGAGGTGCTCAAAGACTGATGTGCAAACCAACTCCTTCCCTACAGAGAAAAGTCTGCGGCCCCAGCTGCAAATCCCAAACAACAAGCTGGTTTCCGAAGGAGACTTTGAGAGAGCAAGTGCTCTTGTTCCCTCACCTGCTTTTCCAGGCTGCCTTGCTGCAGCAGCTTTTGGGGTCATGCACACCACTTCCCAGGTGCTGACAGCCTTTCCCCCCCGTCTCTGGCTCTGCTCACCAAATCCATCTGCACCAAGACCAGGTGCTGCCTGGCAGCATCCCCAGGCATTGATTGCACCGTGACCACCCAAAGCCCTTTCACTCCAGCCAAGCTCCCCGAGTCTCTGGATCCCCATCATAGAATCATAGAATCATTCAGGTTGGAAAAGACCTTCAAGATCATCGAGTCCAACCATCATCCGTGCCCACTAGACCATGGTACAGAGTACCTCAAGCTCTGCTTGGTGCAAAACCGGTGCCAAACACCCTGTCCTGGTGCAAGACGTGCAGCTGGTACCCACCAGAGCATCCTTTCTAGGAGAGATGAGGGTCATGAAGGATGATCAGGAGCTGCTAAGCAAGGCAAGCATCCTCTCAAACGCTTGTGCCATTGGAAATGTTGCGCTGATAATAAAAAGTGAGGCATTTCTTTACAGAGCAGGGAGATGGGCTGTGCAGCTCCCAGCCAAGGGATGCTGTAGGTGCTGAAAGTCAAATGGCTTGAAGGGGACACTGGAAAAGGTCGCAAAAAAGAAATCCAGGAAGAGCTATCAAACACCGTGACCCATACATTGCTCTAGGCATGCGCTGCTTATCAGCCTCTCCACCTAACAAGCACAAGTTGCTGCAGTGAAGATGCGTCCTTCACCATGAACTCAGAAAAGCAGCAGAAACAAACCCGTTTAAGTTGAAAAGGCTCTCGTCCTTAGAGGAGCTTGCTCAGGTAAAGGGTTTGATGCAGTCTTGCATGGATCCTGCAATTATAGTCAGTGCATGATTTATCCAGTGGGGTGACATGACTCAAGCTCCTTGCAAATATCAGGAAGAAAAGATAGTGCCAGAAAAAATCTACAAGCGAAAATATCCAAAGTCATCCCAGGAAACACCTACAAGCAAAAATATCAGAGTGACATCGTTCAGATCCTTAAACGCCTTTAGTTGTCTGTTCCTAAAGAAGTGCCCAATTTTAATTCAAATCAGAGAGAATCAGGCACAATTATAGATTTTAGAATATAAATAGTGCTGAGGAAAAGGCATTTGCATCAATAAGCTCAGGCAGAGCAGCAATGAGTACCATTCGTTCACATGCCACACAGCCATGTTTTTCATCCATTCTGGGTCTGATCTTACTTTTATCAAAGTCGGTAGGAAAATCAGTTGACCCCAGTAGAAAGGAAAAGGACTCCCTCCTCTGCAATAAAACTCATGTGTGCCACGTCCCAGCCAAAAAAAGGACTTTTTTTTTCTACTGGAGGCTGCCCTTGGCTGCTCCTGCTGTGGAGCTCAGCACCTTCATGTGGACTTAAACCCAGTACCAGGTGCCTGCTGGGCCAAGGAATCGGTGGTGGGATTCCCAGTCCCTAGCTTCAGAGCTGTTCTTGCTCCTGCAGAGAGGCTACAACCAAGCAATCAATCATCAGCATTTTTCAAGAGCAAGGTGCATGGCGTGTACTTCATCACCCACCACAGGCACGAGGCAGGCATGGGGGAGTTCAGAAGAGAAACCTTGATCAAAGCCGGCTGGAAACCACTGCTCCAGGTGTGCACAGACGTGATCACCTCCATTTATGCACCCCAAAAGGCCCTAATCCTATGGGCGATCTGCCATTTGCTGGCTCCAAGGCTCAGATTTACCATCAATAAGTCTCTTCTGGCTTTAAAATCTTCAGGCGATGGAGATGGATAGTTTTATGGTGGTGATCCCACTTGCAGTTTGTCTGGATGTTTCCTGGGTCCCTGCTCATTGTACCCTACACAAGCCCTTAATGCAACTCTGCTGGGGGTTCATCCTCACCCCATTTCACCAAACACGATATGAAGATGGGCCGGATGGCGCGGGGTCCTCAGCACCTCTCCCCACCCCACCAGCTGCACCCAGGCAGGAGCAAGGGTGGGTGCTGAGCCCAGGAGACCCGCTCGAACAGAGAACGGGTCAACTGTCTGCAAACCACTGCGGGAAATCTGTCCTGAGATAAGAGGGAAGGGGACTGATTCGGCACCCAACGGCAGGTAGCTGTGCCAGAGGGACGCGTGGGTCCTAGGACAGACCTGTCACAAGGTTTTTGCAAACCTCAGAGCACCTCTTTCCCCCGTGACGCTGGTGTTTACAGCCCGGCGGGATGGCTGCCCCACGTCCCATGGGATTTGAGCACAGCTGTGACATTCGCACCCGGACCCGGAGCGCATTCACACCCAGGTGCGACCTCTTCTCCAAATTAAAACGGAAAGGCCAGAAATCACGTGGCTAACGAGCCCATTCACCCGTGGACATCTCACCCCCGCGCCCAGCCCTGCCGGGAAAGGGTTGTACGACCTGAGCATGTGGCTCTTACAGAGACAACGTCATGATGAAGCCACCAGATCTCATTCAAGGCATCCCTAAGTGACGTCTCCAGCGCTGGGTGGTTTGCCGGAGCAGAGGCCCAGCCATGCTCAGAGCAGGGGCTGGAGGACGCTGCTCTTGCAGCGTATTGTATGGTCCTGGATGGTCTTCAGCTCTCCCCTCCTCAGGGAAAAGAAAGAAGAAGTTCCTCCTAATGGGATTTTCTCCCTGCTGGAAGGTCCTTTTCTTGTCATCTTGGCTTCCCACCACTCCCGTTCATCTGCCTGGGAGCTGGCTGCATCCACTCATCATTTACACGCTAGACTCTTTGGAAAAGAAGATAAATAAGCTCTGTAATAAAATGTAATGATTATCCTACTGTTAACATCGGGAGCAGCCCTGCGCTGGGAGGGGGACCTGGTCACTCCAGCACCCCGACGGTGGAGGTGGCTCTCCTTGCGTCCTCCAGAGATGCTGGGGTACCAACATCTCCCGGGGATGCTGTGTTCCCCAGCACCAGGAGCAGGGAGGCTGAGCTCCGGCTGCGGTCGAATCTGGGAGGGAGGTGTGAAAGCACTGGCTGCGAGGCTGGCGAGCACGGAGGCATCCGGCACAGGCTGGCGAGCACGGAGGCATCCGGCACAGGCTGCCGAAGCCGTGGCAGAGGATGCTTCATCTCAGCCCCTCACCTGCAGTCGCTCTGCTCAATGAGGTTTCCTAAACAGATTTTGCATCTTCCTTATAAACATAAACTGCTCAGATTGGTCTAATGAAGATGAAAGAGCCTTTAAAGTGGGAATCATAGCTCTGGTTTGGGCCATAAAGTATCTCAGAATAGCTCTCCGTCATGGGAAAATATTGCAGATCGGGGCATCTGTCAGGGAGGATGGAGGCAGCTGACGCAGTTGTGGGCGCTGCGGCAAGATGGTTCGGAGATGGCTTTGGGGAGGACAGGGGTCTGGAGACGGTGTGAACCAAACTGAAATGCTACAGAGACTATTTCTTGAACCTCTGGTGCTTTGCCTCTTTAGTAATCCACTCTGGAGGGTTCCATGCAGTCCCGGGGTACTCGGGTGAATCTGTTGCACCCCAATATCCTTTGGCAAGGAGGTGCACGGGTCTGCAGCCTGCTGAAGGACAACCCACCTCCTTTTTCTTTATTCTCAGCCTCTTCTCTGGTTGTTGTAAAGAGAGGAGGATCTCCAGAGGAGATGTCTCCAGGATGGAGCATCTCCACCCTGAGGCAGATGTCTGGATGAAGTCACTCAACCACACTCCAGGTCCCTCCAGCCCCAGTGTCCTGCTTATGGGTTGCCTTTGGGGTGACCCCTTTCCCTACGGAATACCATGTCGAGTAAAATAGAAGCGAACGCTTCGCCCACCCAAGGCGAGACCGTATCTGGTCCCTGCTGGTAAGATCTCAGGCAAACCTCCATGTGTGGCTTTGCCGTGTCCTGCAGTTTGTCTTCTCATAAGCGTGCAAATCAACAACTGTGCTTCATACGGGCTGGTGGGAGGGATGCTCATAGCCCATGTCTTGCTCTTGCTTGAGCCCAGACCCAACAAAAATCACGGTTAGGTGTTCCGGGAGGATGGTTCAGCCTTCAAGGGCCACCTTGGCATTACATTCTGGGGATGGAAAAATCCCGATGCAGATGTATTTCTCCACCTGGATAAACCCAGAGCTGGAAAAGAAGACCTTAAAATCTTAGAATCATCCCCTGATCCTGATGCCACCCCCCTGGGATGCTTGTGGAGAGCAGCCAGCAGAGTTGATGAGCAAGGTCAGAGCCAAACCTGCCTCAAGCACATTGGGCACGGCTGTAAAAGGCCATGCAAACCCTGGTAAACCAGCTCTGAACACTGTCCTGCTGCTGTTAAACCTCCCGCACAGGGCCTGGTGTGGTTTTGGGATGTGATTTTACCCCAAACCACCCCAGGGTAGAGTCAGGAGTTAGCAAAACCACAGCTGTCCGCGGAGGAGGTTTGCACATCGCCACCTTCTTTTGGGTGGAAGAAGAGAACTGAGCCCTCTCCAACCTCCTCGGATCACCCCCAGCCCCTTTCCAGGCTTGCCCCAAGGTGCTATCCTGCACTGAACACATAGCAGGGGATGGAGCATCCCTCTAGCTCGCCCGTGCAAGACTTGGCCAAGGTGCATGAAGGAGCCTCCTGGAAGCCACCACTGCTCTTACACATAGAGTGGCCGAGGCCAAACCTACAGAAAACGTGAGTCCCGCCGGGCTTCGGGCTGCCGTGCAATAAGGAAAGCGTCCGCAGCCCAAAGCTGGTCCAGCTCAAGTGGAGCGGAGAGGCTGGGGTTTGATGGGAGCAGGAAGGGAGCAGTGAGCCTGGCCAAGCCACGTAAACATGTTCATGCTCTGGAAAAGCCACCTCCAGGCTGGAAGTTTCTCTCCCACTGCTTTTACACCCAAAGCTGGTGGCTGCAGGACTCCCTGGCCCATCAGGCAGAGATCCCCGCTGCCTGCGCTCGCCCTGCCCGGGGTGAGAAGCCGCTGCTGTCCTGAGAGCTTTGCTTTTAACTAAATCCCCTTTTATCCCACAGAAAGACAACCCCAAATCCTCAGCACCCATCAGGGCACTAAGCCCTCCCACGCCTGAGCCCAAGGAGTGACGGATGCTCCTGGCCGGCGTGCCGGTAATAAACAACCCGTGCCAAATCCACCACCATCGGTGCCGGATGGTACGCGTTGAAGGGACTTTCCATCCAATCCCCCCCCCCCTCCAGCTCCAAAGCTGCAAACGCAATTAACAGCATCGCCTGGAAAACTTTGCCGGCTGCGGTTCGCCGAGAGATGCTAATCCCTCCATCCGCCGCGGAGTCAGATCCAGCGAACGCCCGTCGCTTGCTCATCTTTTGTTCGGTACCTGGAATGGTCCCTTCTCCCCCCCCCCTCACCCCTCCTTCCCTCCATCAGATGCAGCAGATACGATCATCGGGGCGGGGGGGGGGGATATCAAAAGCCACCGGGACCCGCGGCCGAGTGGCAGACGCTCACCGGGCGCGTGGGGGCGAGGGGGACGGAGGGTGTGCGCTGGCAGCGGTCGGGCTCCCACCCTGACCACAGGTAAGCCCCAAAAACCAGTGACCAAGCCCTGTGGGTCTCCCCCATGTGTTTTGGGGTGCGTGGGGGGAAAGAAAGTTTGCAAAAATATGGGTTTGATGGATGGTGGGGACGGGTTGCTGTG
>JANXJC010000017.1:28818984-28829717 GCA_027564655.1 Leptodon cayanensis | reverse complement strand
GGGTTTCCCGGGGAGGGATGGGCAATAAAACACACTCTTCCCTCCCTGCCTCTGGCTTGTTGCCCTCTCGCCTCTGTTTATTGTTGGGTTTATTTGCATTATCGGGTGTTAATGTGTTACAGAGGTGCTGCCTGCTGCCCCCCGGACCCTTGGTGCTGCTGCGCTGGGGGATCCCAGGCAGCGACACCCACAAATTCAGGCAGAAGACAGAAAGACAACCTTTGTGTTAAAATTTGGTTTGACTCACTGATTCATTCCCCTTTCTGGACTGCTATTTGCTGTCATAACCATCAGGGTCTTTTTTTCCTTTGCCAAAGAAAGTTCCCCTCCACCCAAGCTCAACCTGGCATCTCTTGCACCAGAGGGAAGGGTCAGCTCTCTCCTCCAGCCACACATTTTGGGCCAAAATTAAATTTTCCTTCTGTTTTCTTTCAATGTGGGATGGGGTTTTCCTCCCCTACAGCTCCCGCAGCACGGGGGAAGGTGGGACACGTGAGTCCACACTGAGTTAAATACGGCTGCTTGAGAAAGAGTTGGGGTTTGCAGAGGAGAAGCAACCCGGGCATCCTCGGGGACCCTGGAGCCAGGTCCCATGGGTGGCCGGGAACCAACCCCAACCTCATCCTTGATGGCGCAGCAGCAACAGCTGGTTCAGCCCCAAGGTTTCCACCGGATCCTGGGTTAATTTTGGCAGCCCCTGGGGCATGCTGTGTCCCAAACACCGCCAGCACTTGCCATAGCCCTTCCCAAAAGCCGAGCAACAGACTTCACTATTATTTCACGTAAAACATTCACGTCTTGCTCTTCTAATCCTAATTTGATACTATTTACAGTTGTGTCCCCCACCACGCAGGAGTTTTGCAGCTGCTGGAGGGGCACGGCAGGACAGGTTAGGAGGGAGCACATATTTTTTAGAGGATTCAGCTTGCAAGCAGCGAGTGGTTGGCAAAGGATGAAACCTCAGGACAGCTCCCTGACGCTTTCCCCTGGCAGCATCACTCATCTTTATGGGGTTCTTAGGAGGCGGCAGCAATCCCCGCTGAGAGCGATCGTCACCTGCGGCAGCCGTGACAAAAGACCTGGGCTCCAGAGAGACGCCTTTCTGTTCAGAAGGCAAAAGGAAGAGGCAGGAGGGAACCTTGCCCATTTTCTGGAGCGGCAGAGCGATGCGGGCGCAGGCAGGGAGGCAGCTGCAGGTGTTGCCTTCCCTTTCCTTTGCCTCAGTTTCTCCTCCGGCAAAATCAACCCCATGCTCCTGGGGTGTAGGGGGGGGTGCATCCCTTTGCAACGAGCTTGAAGCGGGAGGAACGCTTTGCAGAACGGGGGGGTTTGCAGCACTAAGGCAGCTCCCGGGGGACGGGCAAAGCTCCGGCCCCGCGGGTAGGGATGGGGCTGGGGGAGGCAGGTCGGTGCCGCAGGAGGGGACCCCGCTCCCGCAACCCCAGCAGAGGCGACTTAGAAAAGGGAAAGAGTGAGAAAGAGTAAGGCGGACGCATCAAAGAAAGCATTAAAGAATCTCCTGAAGGAAAAATAAAAAAAAGAGAGTCTGTGGGGGTTTTTTTTTTCCCTTTTTTTCCCCATAGGTCCCACGCGGTTTCTGGGCCCGCAGCCCCTCGCATCCCTCGCGCGAGCCCGGCCTCGGACCCCCGGCCAGGATGGCGAGCGCGCTGTGGAGCAGCCTGCCCGTGGTGCTGGGGCTCCTGCTCTGGCACCCCGCCGGCGCCAGCGGCCCGTGCTGGGAGAGCAGCAAATGCCAGGACCTCACCAGCGAGGCCAGCGTTTTGGTAAGCCTGGGGATGGGGACTGCCCTCCAGTTGTCTTTGGTTTCTGACACCCCCCCACCAGGGACCGGCACGGTGGGGCTGGGGGAGGAGGTAACGGGGATGCCGACACCGTGGGGTGACCCGCATCAACGTGGGGTGATGCTTTGGACCCAACGAGCCGCAGGTTTCGGTGGGCTCGTGCCTCCTGGCTTCACGCTGGGGGATGATGCTAAAAGAAGTTTTTGAGCTTGCGGCAGCCCTCCTGCACGGGAGGAACCAGATAATTTGGGTATCGGCTTTGCCCCGCGCCCAAGGGTGGTGGTGACAGGACGGTGCAGCGGCTCGCCTTGTGCAGGTGCCGAGTTTGCTGCAGGGACCCCACCGTGGGGGCTGTGTCCTCCCCCCCTCCCCAAAACCCCCCAGCACTGTTTCCAGCCACCCAGGGCTGGTTTGGTGCCCCGGCATGATGCTCCAGGCTCAGCCCTCAAAGCTCCCGGCTAAGGGGATGGCACCGGCACGGGGACCTCAGCGGGGCACGAGCGTGAAACCATCTTGTGAAACATCCCGCTCCGTGCAAGCAGCCCCCTGTGACCCCCCCCTCCAGGGGGGGTACCCGGCCACGTGCTCACCTTTCCCGCACATCTCCCTGCCCCACGCAGGCGTGTGCCGTGGCGTGCAGAGCCGACCTGTCGGCCGAGGCTCCCGTCTACCCAGGGAACGGGCACCTCCAGCCCCTCTCCGAGAGCATCCGCAAGTACGTCATGAGCCACTTTCGCTGGAACAAGTTCGGCCGGAGGAACAGCAGCAGCGGCGGCAGCGGGGGGCACAAACGGGAGGAGACGGCGGGGGCCAACCTGCCACCGGCATCGCTGCCCGCCGTCCCGCCGTCCCGCCGCGAGGGAGAGGAGGGAACGGGGCTGGAGCGGGAGGAAGGCAAACGCTCCTACTCCATGGAGCACTTTCGCTGGGGAAAGCCGGTGGGACGCAAGAGGAGACCCATCAAGGTCTATCCCAACGGGGTGGAGGAAGAGTCGGCCGAGAGCTACCCGATGGAGTTCAGGCGGGAGCTGGGCACTGGGGCACTGCCCGAGGAGGAAGAAGAGGAGGAGGAGGAAGGCCGGGAGGAGGAGAAGGCGGCCGGCGGCTCCTACCGCACGCACCTTTTCCGCTGGCACGCACCCTCGAAGGACAAGCGCTACGGGGGCTTCATGACCTCGGAGCACAACCAGACCCCTCTAGTGACTCTCTTCAAAAATGCCATCATCAAAAGCGCCTACAAGAAGGGGCAGTGATGGGGGAGAGCCCAAGGGGCAACCCACCCCCACCCCCACCCGTAGCTTTAGTGTCCCACTGGCATGTGTTTCACTTAGAGATCACTCATTATGTCGTTCTTAATTAGTACTCCGAAGGGGTCCGCTCCTGCGTTTCACAGGGTGGGAAGAGGTTAGGGATAAAGACATCAACCGCTTTGCCGCACCCACTGGACGCGCACGGGGAGCGGGGATGGTGCCCAGTTTGGAGCACGCTGGATGATTTTCATATTTTCACTGAGCTGTACAATACTGTAAATGATAGATTAAAAGAATTCTAAAAAAAAAAATAACAATACATTTTTTTGCAAGCTAAACAGGTGTCAGCAATATCTCTGGGGTTTGAGAAAAGATAACTGCAAAGTAAAATCCTGCAGCTGCGGGGTAAAGAGACATGGCTGGGAAAGTGCTGGGGATCGTGTTTTAGGGTGGGGGGAGAAAGAAGAATTTTGCACCCCCAGCTTGGGAGCTTCACAGGAGCTGGCCATGGGGCTCCAGCAAGGGTGGGCTCGCTGCAGCCAGCCCAGAGAGGGCACCAGGGGCTGCATTTTGGCGGGGGCCAGCTCCTGCACACCCCAGCAGCGTGTGTTTCGGTCCCGGAGAGCAGCTCCGTGCTGATGTGACACGAGATGACAGCTTTTGCCGGCAGCTTGGGGAAACGCAGCATCCTCTGGGTGCTGTCCCAAGGAGCAGAGGCACTGAGCCAGGCTCCCCCAGCACCCACCTCCCAGGTAAACTCACTAATCCGCCATTAAACGATAATGTGGAAGAGCGTGGGGACTAGGGAAAGCTTCATTATTTATAAAGTAATGCTGCTAACTCATGTAGTGAAGCAGGGGGGCACGCTGGGGAGGAGGCCAAGTATAAAACCAGTTTCATGGGGAATTAAACCTTGATCGCCTCTGCCCAACTAACAGCTTATTGCTGCCAGAGCATAACCCTGCCCATTCCCCCTTTTACACACTTCCCAGGCAGCAAACCACCAGCATTAATATCGTAGTGCTGATCTCACGGGCTGGCTTTGTGCTTCCCACCACCTCCCGCTCCACTCGAGGATGGCAAGCGAGTGCAGAAGAGCTGCGGGTGCCCCAGTGGGATGAACCCACCACACTGGGGACTGGGATTGCAACGCACAGGGCTGTGCATCCCCATTTATTTGGTATAAGATGGTGGAAATACTGTTAAAGTAAAACAGGGCTCTTGTCAGTGCTTTTCCCCCCACTCCTTAGCTGAGAGATGTCTTAAATCGGTCCTTAACGTAGCGAGGAGCAGAGGGGCTGCTGGTGCAGCACGTGCACGGCTGGAACACACGTGGCACGGTGCCCACCGCGTACATTTTGGCCCCTCAAATAGCTTTCCGGGTGTCGTTATTTCCCATTTTGGCCTTGGCAGGGGGGTTTGTGCACATTCGTGCATTCTGTGAGCAGAAGCCCAGGACCTTCCCCCATGGCCCTGCGCACTGCAGAGAGCTTCTGCAGGATGGGGGAATATCATAAAAATGAGTCGTTTGGACTGCTTATAGAATCACCATCAAGGGTATTAGCAAAACTGATTTTAAAGGAACTTATACAAAGTGCAACTTCACAGAGTTTGATGGCAAGGTTCACTCTATTACTTAATACATGGAGAAACATACAAAGGAAAATCAAGTTAGAATGAAACTAGAATTATTTATACAGAGACGGAAGATGCAAAAGGCTAAGAGAGAAACATGAAAAGGAAAATTGAGTTAGAATTGATTTTTTATAATTTGCACAGAGATCGGGGATGTAAAAAGGTAGGGGAGACCCTCCCGTTGAGTCACGAGGTTCAGAGAAGACCCCCTTGCTTTCTAAACTCCTGATGGAGCTCAGGTGCGGCTGGATCCACTCCTAGTCGCAGACTCAGGCAACGGTTTACGTCTAAAGGGATTACGTGTGTAACAGCAGTCTGAGGTTCATTCTCAGTTTGAGGTGAATCATAGGATTTAGAAAAGGCAATATTTGTACTTGCTATAGCATAACCCAGGTTAATTCACACGCACATGCACACAGATGCTAAGAGAGAAAGAGAGAGATAAGCAATGGTATACCTGTTAAAAATTCCCCTCGAGTTCAGTGAAAATATTCATGTCAAGTGTCTTGGCTTCTTTCTCAGCAGGAGAAGGGTTGAGCCTCAAGGAGCGAAGGGTGCCAGCCCAGGTCCCACTGTCGGCTTTTGGCAACGGCCCTCCAATTTTCGCCAAGCGGAGAGTTCGCGGGCTCCGAGAGGCATCCCCCTCAGAGGGAGCTGCTGGGCGCAGCTGGACCTGCTGCGGTCCAGGAGAGCTCAAAGGGTCTCACGTGGGACCGCTGTTTATAGGGTCGCCAGACGATTGCCTTTAGTCATCAGCAAGTTACTGGGATTCCAGTAACACCAGCACCTTTTTCACATGAGCTACGATTCAGATAAGGGATGCTCCAAGGCTGTCAGGGAATAACTGAAACCAGATAAGGGATGCTCCAAGGCTGTCGGGGGATAACTAATATTCCCGGTCCACACCTCCACCGGGCAACAGGAGTCCTTGGTAGGGTCAGTGCTGCTCCCCACCTCAGCCATGCCAGAGTTCCCGGGATGGTCAAGGGACACTTAAGTGCCCAACTCATTACACAAATGCTAAGGCCAAACGGGAATTCCCGAGATCGCAGAGTGGCCCAGGACAGGGTGGGGGATGCGCCACCACAGGGAAAAATGGAGGAAATACTGAATTATAAAGGATGATAAAGATGAAGCCCAGTTTGGGTTGGATCCTGGGCACAGAGCTGGGGCAAGGAAGCCTGTCCACAGCTGAGGCCATCCTCCTCCTCACCCCACGCCTTCCCTTCGCCATCCCAGCAGCAACCACCCATTGTCCCAGGGCAGAGAGACAGCACTCAGCTGCCCACGCCAAGACAGCAGAGCCCCTAAGGTGGCAACATCGACATTTATTTGAAAAGGGCATTAAGACGGTGCATTTGAAAATATCAATGGCTTCTTGGCCCTTTTAACAACCCACTCAACCCCTTGCCCTCGGCTACACATGGAAACACCACAGTGCTCCGAAATACAGAGATGGAAACGCACACATGCACCTAAACTGCCGACTTTATAGAAATATACTTTGTCATCTATACGTACACAAGTATCTAAACTAAACGTGATGTACAAACAGGTCACTTACACCGTGTGTGTGTCTGGGGGGAACATTTACAGGTGGAGTTTGGGTCCCAAAATGCAGAGGGGCAGTGGTGAGACATGCTGGGGGATGCAGCCGGCTGGGAGGTGACGGCCCCGGCCCCGCTGCAGGGTCCCAAGGAGCAGAGCAAGGGAAAAACATTGGGACTGGAGGGACTGGGGGCTGCTCCGCAGGGATAACCCGCAGTCCAACGCCTGGGAGCAGAGGCCAGGGGTATTTTTTGCCCCACAAGGGATGATGGGCACCCCAAGATGTGCCCCATGCTGTCCCTGTGGCTCCCCTCCTTCAGTGCGAGCAAACCTTGTGCTCATCTTCCCACCTTCGTTGTGGTTTTGACAAGTTTTGGAGGCGTTTTTCCCATGGACACACAATTTGGGGGTTAATTGCTTTTCCTACTGCATTTTGTTAAAAATTTTAGTGTTTTTCATTAGAACAGCCACAAAAGCAAACACTTCTTCCCCAAGCAGCCTGCTTCGCGTTCCTGCTGCTGACCCCAAAACCTGTCCCAGCCAAAACTCAGGCTCCAGCGGGACCAGGCATAACCCGGGGAGCAAAAAGGGCTTGGGGACAGGGGATGGAGACACACGGGGACCCTGAGGAGAGGCAGCAGCAAAGGGAGAGCCTCGGGCGCTGGGCAGGACTGGGACAGGCAGAGCCATGCTGGGAGCGGAGCAGCACCGTGATCCAGCCCAGGGACTAAAATAAACCCTTGTTTTTCCTGTCCTCTTAAGCTAGATCATTTCCTAAGCCCAGATTACAGCATGACCACACAAACAAGTGGTGACCTTGGGGCAATTGCGAACTGTATCCGCCACCGAGGAAAAAAATAAAAAGGGGATGGTAATGTGTAATTACAAGCTTAAAATAACTGCCTGAAGATCTGCAGCAAGAGGTGGCAGAGAAACGGGTCGTGGCTGAAGCAACCCAGCAGGGCACAGGCAGAACCGGCGCGAACTGCCTTTACCTGCTGTCCCTCCGCGATGTGCAGAAGCAGCTCCCACGTCTCCAGCTGTCTAAAGCTGTGTCTCTTCATGTGGCAAAGACAGAAGCAGCATGTCTGGCCGGAGGGGAAGGGGCTGCCCGAGCTCGGAGGAGAGACCCCCAGGGACCCCCCGGCTGCTCAGATGGCAACGGTGGGGAAGCTGCAGGCCACCTGACTGTGAAGCGTGCCCAAGCTCGTCTTGGGAACAGCCTTAGTGCACCGATACTCGAAAGGCATTTGGGAGCAAGAGAGACCCTGTGAACGACTGAAAACCCGCTGCAAATGACTGAATACCCCCTGCGAATGACTGAATACCCCCAAGCAACCTTTCCTCCCCGTCCCTACTGTCTTCACCTTGCAGTTTTGGTTTGGTAGGACCCAGAATTTTCTACCACGTGTGTCTAAAGCAAAACTTTCGATAGGCTCATCTCCCCCAGACCAAATCCAGTTTTAACCTATTGCACAAGAAGAGGTGCAATCCATGGTCTGCCAGATGCAGGGTCTGCAGGGTGGATCCTCTAAAACACCTCTTATCGCAGCTATTTCCTGCAGTACTGGGGTTTCTTTGTGATTATGGCTCAGCTGATTTAAGATTGGGCTTTGTCAAAGTGATTCTGCTAAAAAAAAAAAATAAAAAAATCTCTCTTTCAGACAGGAACCCCAAACCTGTGAAAACCCAACCCAAAAATATGAAAACAGTGCGTTAATGTGTTAATATTCCCCAGCATGGTGGTTGCTCGTGCCTCGTGTCACAGCCCCAGGCACCCCACTGCATGCCCGGGCACGCTGCCTGTGCGCTCAGTCGCACCAGCCTCCCGCGAGCAGCCTGCCGGTGACCCGGGCGAGAGGCACAGCTCTTGTAGGCTTCTCCCCCAAAAAGTGGGTTTTCCCAAAGAAATCGTGTTTTCAAGTGACCTGGAACCAGCCAGGCTGCTGTGTGCCCCCACACTGGGATGGGACGATCGCCACCCTCGTGCTGCACCGGGCAAGCTCTCCGTCCAGGGCACTGGGGAACCGTGAAGCGCCCAGGAAACTGGTCACGCAGCGAGGGGGCTATGGGCAGACACAGGCTCACAGGCCAGGAGCTGGGCATGGGGACCGTACCACCCCCCTAGCAACCTGCCTCAAGCACCAGCTCGAGTAGGCTTTGGTTTTGCGGTTGCCCCAGGCTCCGGCACACTGCACCCCGGACCCCCTCCTGCCTTTTACAGTCTCACACCCTCCAGCTTCAGCCCTGCCCCTTGCCGGGGCTCTTGATGTGGCCGACAGATGATGCGGGGAGGGATTCCCCAGGGAACAGATTTGCTTTATGCTGGGAAGATGTACATACCCAACGTGCTCTGCGCAGAGCCAGAGCATCTCCTCTTCCCAAAAAACAAAACCAGAAAGGGAGGTCACAGCAAACACCCACCTCCCAGCGCCGCTGTGCCCTGAGCCTCCTGCACCACCAACCGCTGCAAAACGTGGTTGCGGAGGCAGAGGGTCACAAAATAAAGTACGGGAGACGGGTTTGTGGTGCCAATGAATCTTGGGGTGACCTCGGTGTCCGTGTCCCCACCCGTCCTGCACGAGGATGCGCTCCCCACAGGGTCAGCAGTCTCTCCCCAGGGGGTCCTTCGGTGCGAGCTGTGCAGCGGTGGCTCTGCCCTACCAGCACAGCCGCCCTCAATACACGCACAGGTCTGGGAACTTCATCTCGTACACTGGGATGGAGTGGTTTTGGGGCTGGCCGTAGGCGGCTGTGATGGTGCCGGAGGGGCTTGGTGGTGGCCTGAAACACAAGAGATGGAAGGAGGTGCTTTACAGAGATGTTTGGTGAGAAAACAAAGCCTGGTGCAGAAAATGTGCATTCCTGCACCATTGCAGGTCTCCCCGGTGCCACCATAGCAGAGGGGAACTAGGGCAAACAAACCAGAAGCTGCTCCCAGCAACGCTTGTCCCCTCTTGCCATCGCAAAGGCCCCAACCCCAGGCTCGCACCCATCCCCAGCACACGAGCCTCCTTGATGGGGGGGACGCATGTGGCTCCCATTGCCCCCCAGCCAGCGCTGGCCTTGTGGTCAGGCACCCCACACTCCAGCAGCAGGTTTTCGGGTGGCTCGACAAACTGTGCTTGGCACAGCGTGCTCAGCTGTCGCCCCAACTCACCGTATGGTGATCTCGAAGATCTGGTTGAGCTTGCTCTGCAGCAGTGTCGCCTGTAACACAGACACAGCGGCTGTATTAGTGCGGCTGCACCCTGAGGACCGCAGCGGTGCAAAAGGAACAAACATCCCGTTGGCCTTCCCTGGTCACCAGAGTAGAGGGAGGGTGGCCTGGCAAAATTCAGAGCCGCATTGTCACCGTCCGCCTCTCCCCAGCAGTGCCACCGCAGGGATTTAGAGTGCCGCAGCCCCGACTCACCCGGGCACCGCAGTGGGCGGCGATCTCCTCGAATGGGGCTTTCTGAAATTTCTCCACCACTTGCCGCCTCCGTTCCCGCTCCTGCTCCTCCACGGCGACGCTGTCTACTGAAGCAGAAGGGACATGGCTCTCAGCTGCTCCCTGCCTGCACGGACCACCACATCCCCACCTCCCCCAGCAGACAGCGTGGATTTGGGCATCACTAGAAAGCCAAGGAGAGGGTCTCCAGCGTCTGGCTTTGGGACCAGGCCCCCCAGGAACACCTCCAGGGACAGGAAGAGCTACAAAGCTGTTCGGTCACCCTGCAACCTGGGTGCAATGCTGCCATGGCAAGGCACTGGGGACTCATCCATCCGTGGTGTGCACACACAGACACAGGAGTGACTACCCATACGCACACACCACGCCAGCCTTCGCCTCTCCCTACCACGGCCGGCTCCCTCACTTACCTATCGCCTTCTTCAGCGTCTCATACGTGATCTCTTCTGCTGGTGCTCTCTAAAAGAAGGGGAAAAACAGATGAGGCTCAATGCACAGCACAGGATACCGTTCTGGGATCGCAACAACCCAGAACCACTGTCCCAGGCTGTATTGTTGCACCAAAACAGTCTGTCCTTTAAGATCAGCAATATCTTTCCTGGCAAAGAGCACTTTTAAAATGTTTCTTCAGGCTGGACTAGCCAGGCCTTACACCTCCCCGAAAATAAAGATTTGCCACCCAAACAGCAGTGGGAGTCCCTTCCTGCTGCGTGGCTCCCTGGATTGGGTTTGCGTGGCAAGGTTTTGGTGGCAGGAGGGCTACGGGGGTGGCTTCTGTGAGAAGATGCCAGAAGCTTCCCCCGTGTCTGACAGAACCAATGCCAGCCGCCTCCAAGTCGGACCCGCTGCTGGCCAAGGCTGAGCCCATCAGAGATGGTGGTAGCACCTCTGAGATAATGTATTTAAGAGGGGAAAAAAAACACTGCGCAACAGCAGCTGGGAGAGAGGAGTGAGAATACGTGAGAGCACCAGCCCTGCAGACCCCCAGGTCAGTGCAGAAGGAGGGGAGGAGATGCTCCAGGTGCCGGAGCAGAGATTCCCCTG
>JANXJC010000017.1:28781580-28818955 GCA_027564655.1 Leptodon cayanensis | reverse complement strand
AGGCTGTGACCCCGTGGGAAGCCCGCGCTGGAGCAGGCTCCTGGCAGGACCTGCGGCCCCATGGAGAGAGGAGCCCAGGCTGGAGCAGGTTTCCTGGCAGGACTTGTGACCCCGTGGGGGACCCACACCGGAGCAGTCTGTGCCTGGAGGACTGCAGCCCGTGGAAGGGACCCACGCTGGAGCAGTTCGTGGGAAGGACCCATGTTGGAAAAGTTTGTGGAGAACTGTCTCCCATGGGAGGGACCCCACACTAGAGCAGGGGAAGAGTGAGGAGTCCTCCCCCTGAGGAGGAAGGAGCAGCAGAGACAACGTGGGATGAACTGACTGCAACCCCCATTCCCTGTCCCCCTGCGCCACTGAGGGGGAGAAGGTGGAGAAAACTGAGAGTGAAGCTGAGCCCAAGAAGAAGGCAGGGGTGGGGAGAAGGTGTTTTAAGATTTAGGGTTTTTTTTCTCATTACCCTACTCTGATTTGATTGGCAATAAATTAAATTAATTTCCCCGAGCTGAGTCTGTTTTGCCTGTGACAGTAACTGCCGAGTGATCTCTCCCTGTCCTTATCTCAAGCCACCAGCCTTTCATTATATTTTCTCTCCCCTGTCCAGCTGAGGAGTGGAGTGATAGAGCAGCTTTGGTGGGCACCTGGTGTCCAGCCAGGGTCAACCCACCACACCTCCCTTGCAGGCTGGGACCTGTCAGTGCCTGGAGGGGTGCGTCAGGGGGAGTCGGGGTCTTTCTGACCCCGCTCACTGCCAGACACACCAGAACTGAGTTATGGGTCCCTGTGCTCGCAGCCAGTGGAGCAATTATGCATGCAGCCAAATGAAGAATTAGAGAGGGCTTAACTGCATACTGTCAGGTTACTAAAAGTATGCAGTGCTGAAGGGATGAGGCAGCCCCTCTGGCACATGCAGCTCTGGCATAACACAATACCTGCTCTCGCTCAGGACTGTTTCTCGACTCCACCTCAACCTGCAGGGAAATGGTCTCACCAATGCTCTTCCTCTTGGACAAGCGATCTTCATCTGGGAAGGACAAGAAAGGGCAGAAGAGCTAATTGCAGCCATCTCAGGGGTAGTGGGGTGAGCACAGGCAGCCCCTGGGGAACATGGCCTCACGTCCCATCCCCAGGGTAGCAGTCCATCTAAGCCATTCACCCAAATTCATCCAAACCAGCAGAACTGAGGACTGAGCCAAGCCCAGCAGACTTCATGGTTCCTTCCGTCCAGTCAGCCATATATGTGTCAACCCCAGGAAGTTCCCAATTAACCACTTTATGGTTCAGTTTCCCCAAGGCTACTCCTCTAAAAGAGGGCAGAAAAACAACAGGCCCACATGTAGGACAAGAACTTCACACCCCCATAACTGTGCAGAGCAAGGGACCAGTTTCCTTCCCCCGCCAGTTCTCCAGGATGCCCAGGGTGGTGCGTACCCGTCAGCTGGGGGATGTAGGGTGTGCTCAGCCGGTCCGAGTTGTAGCCGCTGCCGCCCAGCACCTCACTGATCTTGCTCTGCCAGAAGAAGACCTCTGGGCCCAGGCGGTCAAGGCTCTTGCTCAACCTGTGGAGATAGAGGAAAAACCAATGGAGATGGCAGCACCTCTCCTGCTAGGGGATCCATGCCAGCAGGGTTTCCAGTCCCTTTTGGGTCAGAAACAGAGGGCTCTCATGGCTTTTCTTAGTTCCAGCACAGCCCGGATACATCACACTATTTCTGCGCACATCCGCACAAAGTCAGTCTCAGAAGGGCTCTCGACCTGTCATGAAGGATACGGATGCACTCAGGGAGCACCACGCTGACCTAGGGAATGTCTCAAGAGAACAGTGGCACTCACTGGGGGCAGTGTCTCCATACGGGACCTCACCACCAAATGTGACCCATGCCAAGCGTGCCAGCAGGAATGGGACAGCCCAGCCAGCCTTGGCCTGAGGATGCTCGGCACGCAGCAGGCATCCTTGAGCCGGTGGCATGGCAGAACAGCAGCATGACATAGCAGATCCACACCCACCCTGCTGTCAGACAAGGGGAAGGATCAGCCTGCAGAGCTGATCCCGGCATTTGGCTAGCTGTGAGCACAAGCCATGGCTGCCACCTCCTTCCATGGCTGCATGGAATCCTCCTCAGATTCTAAACAGGCTGCAAACCACTTGATGTCCTTCCCACTGTGCCATCCCCAGATGGGAAAGGAGACAAGCACGGGCAAGTGAAGTGTGGATAAACCCATTATTGCCCACGATCTTAAGGATGCCAATCCCTCAGGAGCAGGTAGTGGGGAAGAAGATAATTTCCAGGCTCTTACCTGGGTCTCTCCACAAACACATCTTCAGGGAGCAGATAGGGAGCTTCCTTCTGCCGCATCTGGATGACCTGTAGAAGACAAGCAAGGAGCCAAGCTCAAACCCCACGGGTGGCCAGGAGACTCGATGCCAGAGCTGCCACGGACGAGGCTCCAGCCCTGTCCCCAGACCCTCCCTTGCACCTCGTGGACGTGCTGGCAGAAGGTGGGCACGGTGGTGAGCTGGCTGATGAGGTTCAGGTAAGCTGCACCGAGGGCAAAGAGCGCACAGCGGTTGTACGCTGTCAAGTTATCCTCGTTGATCTGGGCAATCTCCTGCAGCAGAGACACAGACCCATGAGATGAGGACAGACAATGGCCCAGGATGGTTCCCATCTACCTGGTGGCATCCCCTGCCCTGCAAACATCCCAACTTTTGGAGCTTACAGCTTTTCAGAGGCTGGCAAGGTGACTGGGATCTCCCCCCAGCATGCTGGCCTGATCCCACTATGGTGGCAGAAGCTCAGACCAGGCGAGGCACTTGCATCCTGCTTCCTCAGAGACCCCAACTCCAAAACAGCCCCCCTCCCAGAGGCTCCTTCCCATCGCATCCCAGCCCACCTGCCCCACGGCGCTGAGCACCAGTGACACATCCAGCTCCCCGCTGCCTACCTGCACTGCCAGCACCAGGCGGATGAGATCCACCACGACCTCCTCGTTAGCCAGCTCAATGCTGATGAGCATCAGCATGCTGTAGAGAGCCTCATAGTGAGCCTGCACATTGCTCTCCTCCTTGCATATTAGGTAGATGTGCCGGTAGAGCTGCTGGCCATGCTGTGGGGACACGGAGAGATGCGGTCACCCCCTGAGCATCCCCTACGAGTAAAACTGCATCAACGCAGAGAAAGAAAAGCAGTGGGGCCCAGCAAAGGGGTCTCCATCCATGCAGGAGGGAGCAGAGCTCCTCCGGTCACCAAGCAAACAAAGAAAGGCCCAGGGAGAGGGAGCTGCGACTATCAGGTGGTGTTTCACCATTTGATGCTGGACCCTGATGGGGAAGAGGCACCGGCAGGTCCAAGAGCAGAGCCCAGGGCAGGCAAACAGCACTTGCAGCACCAAGCCTAGGGAAAGGATGCCTCTGTTGCAGAAGCATTATAGAAATCATGGCTCAGACCACAGCAGAAAAATAAAGCCCTGAGACACATCACTTGACAGCAAGGCATGGGACAGAGCAGGGCACATGCTGGTGCAAGGGAAACTCAGCTCTGCGACAGATTTAGGTTTGAGTGCTGCATTGCTGCTCCCTGGTGTGCGCAAGGTCAAAAATTGATCCCATCTTGGCCTCAAGTTAGCTCCAGAGGGGTTTGCACCACCCTGGAAGTCTTTAAGGAGGCAGTAGGGAGGGAATAAAAATAAACAGAATCAGGCAACTTTGAAAGCCGCTTGATAAATAGCTTTTGGGATACCAGCAGATCCTGAGGTACTCATTCCTGGGGGCAAATAGCAGATTTAGGAGTCTAGAAAGGCCCACGCATGAAGCGCTGGTGGAGACTGAATCCCACTGGCTTTTCCCAGGGACACGCCCATGTTTAGAGGCATCATGGTACTCCAAGACTCAGTGTGACTTGGGGAAACAGAGGCACAGTCCTCACACTGGTCTGCACAAGGACAGCTTGACCCAGACCCTGACACTACCTTCTTCATGAAGACAGTATCTTGGCGCGAGCATTTGTCCACTTTCAGCTTCAGGACCGAGATGTCGCTGATGGTGCTGCAAGGAAAGGCCAAAGGGAAGAGAAAACTCAGACACCGGAGGGAGGAGGCATGAATCCCGCATGCCTGCAGAGCTGCTGGCCGGGAACGAGATGTCTGGGAGGAACTGAGGGGGAAAACTAAAGGCGGCTTTTAAAACCCATCTGAGCAATTCAGATATTCAAGAGTACTGAGCCAAATCACTACAGGATTTCAAGGCAGTGGCACTCAGGAACACAAAGGCAAGTTACAAAGAAGTGTGCAAGCAAAGTGGATAGCCGGACCACAGCAAAACACATGGAAATGTTTCCATCTGGGATTACAGTCACCTTCTTCCAAGGTAATGCAGCATGGACAACACAAGTGCCCAGCAGGCCTATCCATGGGGACGCAATGCAGTCGATGAACCCACTCGAGTCGGTTATTGCTCCTGCACGTCCTCCTGGGACCACTGTCTAACCACAGTTACATTCAGCAGCGTGGTCCCAAGTCCCTATGGGCACAGCCTCTCAGGGAGACCCTCTACCCATCTGGCTCTTAGACCACTGATCTGCAGCATTAAACCACCCCAGAACTGGTACCAGATTTATTAATAATCCTGCCAGCGCTCCCAGCCCAGCAGATCTCCCTCTCAAGCCCACTCTGCAGGGTCTGCAGGTCCCAGCCCTGTTGGGGGCCCCCCTGGACATACCTGATGGTGGAGAATTTCTGCCGGTTCCCATGGCGATCGATGAAGCTGATGAGGATCTCAAGGACAAAGAGGCGGATCTCAGCATCCTCCATGAGGGCTGCGGAGAGCAGCCTGTCCAGGAAGGCGCTGGGAAGTGCCGTGAGCATGTTACTGCACTGGAAGCCCACAGAGACCTGCAAGCATCAAAGGAAAAGGGAGCTTGAGCTTTTCCTAAATCACGCCGGGGAGAGGGTCCCTGAGCTCAGCTCTGCCACGCCAGCAGCTGGGACCCCCACAGGTCTTGTGGGGGTTGGACACTCCTGCGGGGATGATGACACGTTCATACCTGGAGAAGGGACTTCAGGAGCATTATCTGTGTCAGTCGATTCCGGTTCTCCCTGCCATGGAGAGAAGAAACAAATGGTAAAATCCAAGTGAAAACAAAACAACCCTCCTTCCACACCCAAAGGATGGAAAAGCCTCAGAAAGGGCAGGACGAATTTCCTGAGAGTCACCACCACAAATAGCCATGCTGTAAAGGTCTCCAGCAAATGAGCTCCAGATTTAACAGCCAGCAAAAAGGCTGCTAAAGGAATGATGAATATCAAAGTATACATCCTGCCATAGGCATCAGAAACAAGGCAGCACTCACATCTCCAGGAAGGCGCAAGCTGAGCTCAGGATGATGAACCAACCTCTGGATGTCCCCATTCCACAGTGACTCCCAAGGGACATCAGGCACTGGCTCTGAACAGGCTCCTCACTTTTATGCAGCTGAAAATTGGTAAGATCCAAGCCCTCCTGTCCATGGAGGTACCCCTGCTCCCATCTCGCTTCTTGCAAAGCCACCATGAACCACACTTCCACTTCAGTGATGTGGGGTTTTTTTATGCAAAAAAGAAGAAATCTTGAATTCTCTACTGTCTGAATTCAGTCTTTTCTAGCCCTGGGGGGACACAGGGAGCTCCCAATGTATTTCCAGGTTGTCCCATGACACACTGCCTGTGCTGCCTAGCTCTACCCAGGGACTGAGCTACGCTGCAAATGGCAGCATCCCCATAAGCTGAACTGCAGGTTGCACCTCCTCTGCAAACTCCTGGTTCACCTACACACCCAGAGCAAGCACCATCCCTTCACACATCGTCAGATGAGATTTAAAAACTCTCCCGGAGGAAGCTCACATGGAGCTCCCGAGGGAGCTGATAAAGGAGCAGTGACAAACAGCCTGGCACAGCCAGCCTAGCACTGAGAAGCGACTGCCATCCTGGGGCTATGAGCCCGATTCTGCTCCTGCAGCAAGGAAAGCTGCCCTGGCCGAAGGGCACACAGCACCCAGTGCGTCTCCCACCATGTGAACTGGGATTGAACACAGGCATCAGCAATTACCCCCATGTGAGCGAGGAGCAGAGCGTGTCTCCTATCAGCCAGCAAAATCTCTCTCCCATCAGAGACAAGTGGGAAGAGCCTGACCACACTTTAAAGATAAATATAGCATGAAAATCTGTTTGCTCCTTACCTACATGTTTCAGCACTGATACCCTTGCTCCAAATAGCTCTCATGGTCTGTTCCCACACTTCTTAAGCAATTATGTTTTTTGGGTGTTTTCCCTTCCTTCTCTTCCTCCACCGCTGGGTATAAATACCACCTCCTGCTCAGTGTTAATAAAAGCTCAGAGGCAGCTCAGAGGGGCCACGCGCCAGCGGGGGAAGGCAGCGATAAGCAGCCAGTCCCACGAAGCCATGCACGAGCTTCTCAAAAGCCACAGACAGCCCTCACTCACCAGCAGCCACCTCGCTGCCCTGAGACATCCGAAGTCACTCCCCTGAATGTTATTTTTAGTTCCTGGCTAGTTTTGGACGACACCCCATGACCGAGCTCCTGACAGCTGAATCTCTCAGCAGGCATCCTAAGAAACGCAGGCTTCAACTGCAGCACCACTGCCTGTAAACACCTTTTCCCCTTGATGCTCCAGTGTTTCAAGGGGCCCTTGTCATCACATTTGCAGCAGACAGTAAAGCATTTTAAACAAGGATCCCATGTTGCTCAGCTTCCCTTGCTCTTCGGTGGAAGCTCCCGATGCTCAGCCTTTCCGATAATGTGCCCATGTTCCACTCTGTCCCCAAAGGCCACCTCAAGGTGGGAACAGTTTCAGGAGCTCCTCAGCACTTTCAGCCCTGCATTCAAAGACTTACATCACCACACACCAGACAGCAGCAGGGAGAGCAAGGCAGAGGGGAGCAAGAGGAGGGAGGAAGGCATCCGTTCTCACCCAGCTTTGCCAGCCTCGATGGACTGTTGCGAGGAGGGTAGCGGCACCTTGTTCATGATGAAGACCATCACCTCAGACTGCTGGTAGGTGGGCAGCGTGCTGGCGAAGGACCCTGTGGGGACAAGAGCAAGTTGGCAGCGTGCGAGGCATAGCCCACCGTCCCCAGAAGCACCCAGTGCCATGGGGTCTGCCCGCCTGCCCCGCTCCAAGCTGGCTGCCGGCCCCCCACAGCCAGGCTGGGACAGGACAAGGCCTGCCTGGATCTGGCACAGGCAGGCAGCTTTACCTTCAGGGTGATTCAAGACCCATCAAAACACCTCCCAGGTGGGGCAGCCCCAGGCCCAGGCAGGGTGAGGCTGAGAGATGCCAACCCCTGCCTCTACCCCTTCCTTTTTTTGGGGCTGGTGCATCCCATCCTCAGTGGCTGCAGCAGGCTGCTGCCTGCCCTCTTTCCCTCCTCTCCTTTCCTTCCTCAGGGTCTCCTACCCAGGGAGAAACACGACTCTGCCTGCACACAGCAGCTCTGCCAGGGATGGCCGGGGTTGCAATGCCACCTGCCGATAACCCGCCACCACGCCTGCAGCACGCTGCAACAGATAAACCTCATTTCCCATCACCGCTTTTAGGATGAGGGTGACTTTGTTTCACCCCAGATAATCCTGTAGACGGACAAGGCAGAAACCCACTGCACAGGGGATCACCCACCAGCACAGCCTGCACTGGGCACGGCGGGACACCTCACCTATGGTTTTAATGACGGCCTCCTGGAACATCCTCTCCTCGTGCTCCTTGATGATCTTGGTGCTGATGCCGGCAGCGCAGTCGTAGCTCCCCGTCAGTGCGTAGTCAATGCTGAGCCGCAGCTGCCTCAGCAGGGTGTTAAACACCTCCAGCACCGTGGGGCCTGGGGTGGTGAGAAGAGAGAGACGGTGGAGCATCGCCGGAGGAGAGCAGCAGCTTTCCCCATGGAGATGGAGGCTGTAGTTTCCCACAGGACAATGTGGTTTAGGCATCCCATCACCCCATAAACAGGTTGAAAACAGTTTGGCCAGACACATAGTGACTTTTAACCCCCACCAGCTTCCCCGGTCAAGACAGGAGAGAAATGTCCTTCCAGGAGCACTGTCAGCTCAGCATATTCACAGCAAGCCCCTGAAAATCCCTTTGCCCCCTGTCACAAAGGCAAAGGCTGGCATTGTATTCAGCCCTCCAGGTTTAGGTCGCTGCACGTGGGCATGGGTGTTGCGCTTGGAAGCACTGAAATGCCACAGAAGAGATCCCAAGCACCCATGGATACTCCAGACTGGATCCCCCACCACCAGCTCACACCTGGGCGCATGCCAGAGCCCAGCCCAAATGTCTGGCACCTCTTCACCATTCCCACTGCAATAAAAGGGTGAAGAGATGGATGGAGAGGATAAGTTTATTCACTTACCAACAGATCCAGAGGCTGCGATAACTGCTGCCTCCGAGAGGACCTCCACGATGCCTGCACGCACGGTGGCCGCACTCTTGCTATTGGCATCCAGGTGCCCCAGGAGCTGCTGGATCACGAGATGGGAGTGCTGTGGCTGGGAAGAGAGCATGAACGTCAGCACGGGTGCTGCATGCACGAGGTGACAGCCCGTTTCTGTAACCCACACGGCTACCGGGGACAAATCCTGCACATGTGCCCAGCCACACCGAGTCCCTGCCCAGCTCTTTCCAAGACAGCTCCGGATGCAAAATGAGAGGAGGCACCTGGAGGAAGCCTGTTTTACATGACTGAACAAAAGCTTGGAGCAATTTGCACGGGAAAAACGATCTAAAGAGCTGTACAGATCTAAGGAAATTGTGACAATTAATCCTGGGGATTTCAGGGAGAAAAGATTTGATTTTTGCCAGGGTTTCCCAAAGACATCTATACTTCAAAAGGGTCCTGCTGAGTTATTGTGACCTGACACTTCCAATATGCATTAACAGGATTTTATAAAATCTAGTAGCACTGTAAAGGGTTTTAGTCAGTTTACAGGATTAAAAACAAGAAACGAGAGCAGGGGGTGGCAATCTGCTTTTCACTGTAAGAGTTCTCCAAGCAGAGCTGTGGCTTGGCTGAGTCCAAAAGCAAAGCAAGCTTCCAAAGGGGTGAAGTGGGGCGGCAGGTCTGGGACAGCCTCAGCAGAGTGGGAGCAGGGTGGGAAGGCAGCACCATGCCCAACAGCATGCAGGGACCCATGCAAACAGAGTTTCATTGAGATCCACATGGAAAAAGAAAGGATGGACCTCTTCCCATCACTTTGGGGTTTACCTAAACTGCATTTCCATAGCCCCCAGTGAGAAGGGAAGAGGCTGGCAGTGTCTGTCTCTGAGAATCCCCATGTCTAAGGACGGGGATGCTGGGCTGCAGGTGCTGTCACGATGCCTGGTTTGCCCAGGGCACTTTTCACCCCAGACAGCCCCTCTCCTTTCCTGTGGGGATGAGAAGCTTGGGTTGATTTACACAGCAACGATCTGGAAAGAGGCAGCTTTCCATGGAAGCCCAACTGCTTCCTTTGGAGTGTTTCACAGCACGCTGCTAGCCCATCTGATTCAGCAGGGCTTTGCTTTTCGCTGAGAGGGAGGGAATCACTCCCGGGACTGAGATACAAGCTCCGTGAGCAGCATCCTAAAACATGTACGGCTGGTGCACAGCCAGGTTAACTAACACCTATCAGCCATTTCCCCACATACCCATGGGGCCCCCAGCCCACGCTGCCATACACCCGGGCTGTGCCTGTCTCCAGCCCATTTTGGGGCACGTTTGGTGGCCGAATGCATTGTGAGCGCTCGGACTCGGCACTGCCGGGATGCGGCAATGCGGCGGCGGCGGCTCTGACTCAGCCCAGCCGTGGAGGCAGACGCGGATGCTCCCAAGCATGCACATGCATCCCCAACCGGTGCCGCCAGCCAGAGTCCCGCCAGCTCCCCACCTGGATTGAGTACATGATGATCCTGAAGCAGCAAGTGGCAAAGATCTTCGGCTCCCAGAGTGAGTGGTTATCCAGGTGGCTGGGAAAGAGATGGAAATGGAGATGAAAGTAACTGTTGGTCCCCCAAACCCTGCAGGGGTGCAAAGCAGCACCAAGCACCAGGGACAGCCAGAAACAGCAGGATCCAAACCCTGCAGGTGAGGGCAGGGACACAAACTCCTCTCCCGGGTCACTTTTCTCAGTGACAGCTATCTATCCCATGCTATATTCCTCATTGCATCCAAAAATTAGAGCTTAGCCTGAAACCCAGCTCCCATCTCCAGTACCGTGCTGAGGGGAGCCAGAGGAGCCCATGCCTTCGTGCCAGCTCTGGCCCGCATTGGCTGTTTCCCCGTGCCTCAGCTTCCTTTGTGCCAAAAATGCGGGATGCACGACTTACATGAGTACAGGTTTGATGGCGTTCTTGATGTTGCCGTACGCTGCTCGGCCCAGCAGCTCCCGCAGACACCTCTCCGCCAGCTCCGTAGGACTCTCCTTCTCCTTCTCAGTGGCTTGCAGCGGGGAGGGGGAGCGGCTGTGAAAGCAGAGGAGGGCGATGAGAGCGGCGCTGAGTGTGTGGCAGCAGTGGGGGAGAAGAGGCACAGAACCTGGCCAGGGAGGGATGGAGCAAAATGGTTGTGGCATCTGCCTGCACCTCGCGCTGCACAGGGCCGTGGGCTACCCCTCACACAGCCCACAACCACCCCACAGCAGCCAAACGTCACCCTGCCAGGCAGCTCCATCCCAGTAGAGCCCAGTGATAAAGCGCTGCTGGATTTGAGCCAGATCAGAGAGCAGCATGGGTGCACGGATTGCAGAGGAGGGGGATGGATGTGCCAGGATGGCCCTGCTTGCAGCGCCAGGCTGTGCCAGGCAGCAGGGACAGCCCCTGCATCCCTGGGACTGGGATGACAATCACGGTGCTCAGTGCTGGAGGGGAAAGGATCTTATCAGTGAGGACGCAGGACATAATGTCCTCCCAGGGTGAACACAGCTTGCAAGGGGAGGAAGAGAAAAGCAGTCATGGCCCAGCACAAGTCACCCTGAACACGCACGCCCCAGAGGAGATCCATCCCTTTTATCCACACTTGGGCTTGTTTGGCATCACACAAACACCATGAATGCTTTTATCACCTTGATGCTTCAGTTTACAAGAAAAAGGGAAGAGGTGTCTTGTCAGAAGCCAACTTCCTGGGGCTGACACATCCCTCTCAACCTTCAAAAGGAAAATCCCAGGAGGAATTCTTGCCTCCTTCTCTGCTCTGCTCTTAGCTAAGCATGTCCCCTTCAAACACCCAGCTGGTGGCAAGCACGCAGCCGGCAGGGGGTTACGCTGAAAGAATGGAGGGTCAGTGAGTAAAGCCATATTTTAGTTCCTGAGATTCCTCTTGCCTGCCTTTAAAATAACTGCTTCAGTAACATTTAAGCAGGAATCCCTCACAGAGGTCAGCCCACTGAATGGGCAGCTCAGAGCCTTTGCAAACAGCATGCCTTAACTGCAGGGACAGTACAGAGAGCTCTCTGCTCCACGGGAGGCACGGTGCCCTGCAGTGGCCAAGATAGCAATAATCTTCACAGTACCGGGTGACATGCAGAGCTCCTGCCACCTGCAGCATCCTTCAGTGAGATACTCGCAGGGTTTCCCCTCTAGCCGCATTTTTCACGAGCTGCAGGCACAAATCAGCCTGCAATGCCTCTGCCCTGCAAAACCTTGGCAAAACCAGCCCCAGGGCCCTGAAGCCGCTGGCGGAGCAGATGGGTCACGGCAGCAGCAAGCACTCACCTTTCGGCCTCCTCTACGTGCTGTAAGTTGAAGAGCAGTGAGGGCACGATTTTGTCCATGTGCTGTGGGTCCCAGATGTTGGCTTGGAGTTCGTCATTCACCGTCTTCCTCACCACTCCTTGCAGGCCTTTAATGCCAGACATCCGGATCCTAGGGAACAAATTGACACCAAAATGCTACATATCTATACAGCATACATTATTTTACATTTATATACAGATATATACACGGATGAAGCTGTGCAGGAAGTTGGAGGGAAGACGCTGACTTCTGTGCTGCTGCAGGGGTTTGTGCAGGTGACGCCCCAGTTATAGAATCATAGAATCATAGAATGGTTTGTGTTGGAATGGAAAGGGACCTTGAAGGTCATCTAGTCCCACCCCCTGCCATGGGCAGGGACATCTTCAACCAGATCAGGTTGCTCAGAGCCCCGTCCAGCCTGACCTTGAATGGTTCCAGGGATGGGGCATCGACCACCTCTGTTCCCATCCTTCCTATAAGCCCCCTTTAGGTACTGGAAGGCTGCTGTAAGGTCTGCCCGGAGCCTTCTCTTCTCCAGGCTGAACAACCCCAACTCTCTCAGCCTGTCCCCATAGCAGAGGTGTTCCAGCCCTCTGATTATTTTCGTGTCCCTCCTCTGGACCCGCTCCAACAGGTCCATGTCTTTGCTGTGCTGAGGACCCCAGAGCTGGACGCAGGACCCCAGGTGGGGTCTCACCCGATGGGAGCAGAGGGGCAGAATCCCCTCCCTCGACCTGCTGGCCACGCTGCTGGGGATGCAGCCCAGGACACGGTTGGCTTTCTGGGCTGCGAGGGCACATTGCCAGCTCATGTTGAACTTCTCATCAACCAACACCCCCAAGTCCTTCTTCTCAGGGCTGCTCTCAATCCCAGCTCCAGGCCTGGTATACCCCAAGGCAATGCTACTGCCTCGCATCCCCGAGAGACATGGCTTCCCGCAGCTCAACAGATGCGAGTGGGAAAGGCTCTGAACCAGCTAAAAATCATTCTGGCAGCAGCAGCCAGCTCCCATCCACCATCTTTCCCAGGAGGCCGCCGGGCGAACAGCAGCCACACACCTCCATGGCACGCACCAGCCAAGATGGAGAGGTGGCACTGGCGAGCCTGGGCTCTCTGAAGAATTGGTTTTGGCCCTGGCAAGTCTCCATTCTCTGGCTGTGGCATGCGTGGAGGGTTTTCCCATTTCCCCCGTTCCCAGCAGCTGCAGAGCTGAGCTGCACCCATGGGGATGCTGGATGCTAGGGAAGCCTAGGTGTTTTTTGACACCTGTGTCCTTTCTGGGTCCGAAAATCCTGACTCTGCTCTAGTCAATAAAGTCGTCAATAAAAATTTCCCTACACAGCAGGATTCCCAGGTCTGAAACCAGCCCCTCAACACCCACTGCTAATGCCTGAGAAAGATAGCACATGCTTATCTGCAGAAATAATTGCATTAAATAACCTGCTTTGAGGTGTCCCTAACACAGTTTGCAGATCTGATCAAGGCAATAACCTGACCGAGACACAATTCTTGAGGAAGGAGCTTTGAGCAGGACCAAGGGCCCAGGAAAACAGTGAGCTCCTTTTTAATTACAGGAGCTGCAGAATTTCTCTCTTCCAGTCTCCAATGCAATTTAGCCAGCATCACCAGTGCCCTGAAGGTCAAGTGAAAATAATGAGCCTTCAACATTATTTCCTTATTAAGGAAAAAACCCCCTGTGAGTCTGCAGAGTTAGAAGGAGGCAAGTCTGGTCCTTGGAGACAAGCCTCCATGAGCAGTGGTGAACCTCAGGGCTTCACCCATCCACAAGACAACCAGTCCCTGGTACAGCAGCTCCAGGAACAGCACCAACACAATGTGCTCAAATGCTGCCTGACATCTGGGCTCTACTTAAAACTTGTCTCTGGCAGCAGTGGCCTTCTGCCCAGAGCTGCCTGGCAAGAGCCACAGGTGCTACGCCATCAGTGCCTCACAGGGCCATTTCAAGTGCCCGGTCTTTTTAAATACAACACCAACAGGCCTGGCCTTGGCAGCAGTAAACAACATTAATCTGTCTGCTTTAGTCGTAATTAATCCCCCCGGGGTACATTTCCCATCACGGCAAAGCAAGTCAGTCCTCAACACTGTCTAGAGAGATGTAACCACCCTTAAATGTGGAAAATAACAGACCACATGGCTGCAGGAGGCAGTTTTTGAGTGAACATTCATTCTGCTAAGAGTGGGGGATCTCTTCCCATCCTCACCATCCTTCCTTTTGGGGCCTGGATAACTTCCTTACCTCCTGCTCTGAGCTCCAGCTGCCCCCGGGCCGTGGCCCTGGAGCAAAGACAATAAATGCTTAAAGATGCACTGAGGCAGCCCTGTGACGGGCAGACTGCGGGTGTTACCTGCTCACATTTTGGCCAAAGAAAAGAAGCTGGAAGCCCGAGGGCACGTTTGTCCCTTGTCCTGTCATCAGCTGTGCTCATAGTGAGCACAGCTGCCCTGCTCTCAGGACAGCAAATGCAAACCAACTTCTCTCACACACGTGTAATGCTGCACACGATATCCCACACAACAGCAACAGAGGTTGGACATGGGCTGCACTGTGTTTTCTAGGCTCCTGTTTCATCCTCCCATACAGTCAACAGGGTTTAATGCTTGGAAAATAAGGGAGGGTAGAGAACAGCAGCCTGAGTGCGCCCAGCTCTGGGGAATCACTGCGCATCTCCATCACAGCACAAAGCAGTCAATCCGTGCAGCCCACATCCAACCTGTCCCTAAAAGCGGGCACCTCTCTGGGAAAGGCAGAAGCTGGGGGCACAGGGAAGCCCCCCCCAGGACGCGTTCTCAGAGCCATCGAGGCCAGGGACATCCCGCTCGCAGCACTCACTTCGTCCGGATATCGAGGTCGTCGTGGCTGGAGTGGCACATCTCGCTGAAGCGGGAGACAAAGAAGTCGTAGCTGCGGTGATAAGATGGGGTGTCCTCTTCAATGTTGGCAAACTTCACGAACTGGGAGAGAAGAAAGAGGGGGTCAGCTCAGAGGGCACAACCACAAAAATATTCTTAAAATTCCTCTCCAAACCAGCAAACACTTGTGGGCTTCAGCAGTGTGACACAGGGCTCTTCACTACAGCAGCAAAGTGTGTGCTTGGGATGACAAGTCAGGCTGCCCAGTTGCACCCAAGACATGGGGTCCCCAAGCAGGAATGTGCCACTGCACAACCCCACCGAGCTCCATCAGCACCCAGGCCTGGCTGCAGATGCTGCAAACCTCACCGCAACCCCTAGAGGTCCCTGTAAAGAGCAGTTAGGGGTGCAATGAGGCTCTGAGTTAGGGATCCCTAATATGCAGCACACACTAGTAACAGGATAAATTTGCCCCCAGCTTCTTTCCATCCTCCCAGACAGCACAAAACCCAGCCAACATTTCCCAAACACTCCTGCAGAGGTGAAAACAGCCTTGGAAATGCCGGTGGAGAAACCAACTGCAAACAGGTTCTTAATAACATCCCACCCAGATCTCACGCACAGCACCCAGCAGCATGAGGTCCCATCGCTCCCTTCCAGCATGGCCATGCCAACAGATGTGGAGCTTGCCAGAAATGCCAGCTGACCAGCAGATCTGGCTTTTAAGCTTTCGGGGACAGAATTAAGGAGGAAGAAAGGATAAACATGTTTTCAAGCTTTCCTCTGAATTCCAAAACTTATTCATGAAAAGATGGGAACAAAGAGTTGGGCAGGAAGAGGGAACCTCAACTCATCCATTCACGCCGACAGGGGTAGCTTTAAAAAAGGAAAAATAAATAAAACCTCAATAGCACAAAAGCTGCCACAAAATCCAAGGCATCAGCTTCTGGCTGGAACATACAGAGCATTCAGCCTGTATCCATGTGACAGTGCCTGGTGCTGTGAACGGACGAGGTTTATCCTTAGCCTGAGACAAGCATCGTGCCAACGCGTCCCTGTGCTTTATCATCCCACTCAGAGCAAATCATAAGCAGCTGCTTGCCAAGACTTTGGGCAGAGAAAGCTGCTGGCTGCTTTTGCGCTCCCGTGCTGCATCTGCTTCAGCATGCTGGGACAGCTGAGGCCACTTGCATGGGCATGCAATGAAGGGAGAGGATGCTCCCTGTCCAAGCAATCCCTAAAACCACCCCAGCTGTTAACTGCTACCCAGCAACACTGGGAGAGCAACGAAGCAGTGCCGATACTGGTGCAGCCCCATTGCTTACGACAGCGTGGCATGAAGCTCTGCGGTTGCACCGAGCAATCCCACATCACTCAGGCAAGCTGTCCTGGGCCAAGGCATCAGGACTACTAGGTTCCTCTTCCAGCTGGGAGAACCTAACCTACCTCCAAGGGGTTACCCGTCCACCTGGCATTTTGTAGGGTGCTCAGCACCCTCTGGAGATGCTATGCTGCACGGGAGCTCCTTCTTTACCCCAACCCTCTCTGCAGGCTTTTCTCACTACTTGCTTTCTGCATTTGCTAGCATCCAGCCCTGCCAGGACAGCAGCAGGCAAATGACCCACCAGTGCCCCTCCACAGCTGGCAAAGCCAGTCTGCCCGTCCCAGTGCATCACACAGGCGCCGATTAGCATGCACTCGCTGCGCCGGGCTATTAATAACGTCAGCTGCAAAAGCTGGCTCTGTGCAAGGAAAGGAGCCGGCTCAGCCCCGCCAGGAACTGTTCCCGGAGTGCAGGGACTGGCTCTAACTGATAAACTCCTCTTACTCACCAGAAAAATGCAGGGCTGTTATATAAGGAACCTCTGTACCAGGCAGCTCACAAAGTAGTTTTTTTAAGCTCATGACAACTCCACGTGCAACCGGAGGCAAGGACAGGATGCAGAGTGAGGAGCAGTAACGGGGCTCCCTGAGGCAGCTCTGGAAGAGCCGTCCCAAGCATCCCATGGCCAAGAAGCATCTTGAAATAAAGGAAGGAAATGGCTTCTCTGCAGCCAGTACCTGCAGGTATCAATCCTACACCCATGCCAATGACAGCAGCTCGTTTCGTGCCGTCGGGCAACCAAACAGGACCACCTCATCGGCGCTCCTTATTCTGAAGCTGTCGAGGCCCAGGGGATTGCCAGCCCACCCATCCATGCCAGCAGCGCTCGTGGTTCAGCTCCCTGCCCCGAGGGCAGCTTCCCCGGCCGGCTGCCAGGCACAGTGAGCCCTGCTCGCCTCTGTCCCCGGGGTACAGACATCCTCACGTGGTGCCGCTATGCCCAGTGACACTGGATGCGGCACAGTGTTCACATATGCCAACAGCTGGAGGCAGCTGCCTGCCCTCTCTGCATCCACTTTTCACCCGCAGCCTCCAGCAGAGCCCAAACTTGTAAAAAGCAGCCAGAACAGAGAAAAAATCAGCCTCAAAGCCTCTCCTTCCTCCATCTATGGGACATTTTTAGGACTGTGCTCACAGACTATTTCATTTTTCCAAGACTTCGCTGCCCCTACAAGAGTGCTACACCATGCAGCAATTAGGGGAGATACCCATGCGGGTCCCACTGCCAACCTGTGCCCAATGGCAAAAAGCAGCACCAGGACATGTGGAAAAGACCCAGCAAGAGCTGGGCCGGCAGGAAAGGAGGCATCAATCCTTCAGGGAAAGTGACTTATTTTCACTAATGGGCACCGCATCCCAGTCGAAAGCTGCTCTGCAGCTTCATGCCGTATTTCCACTGAGAAAACAGTTTAAAACATTGAAATGCAACACTATTTCTGCTGTGGTTTGAAGGGGTGCAGGGCTGGGCAGCTCAGGGCTCCTGTGCTTGAAGCTGACAAGCTCCAACTGAAACATGGCTGGGACGAGCAGGAAGCAAGCACAGGGGGAATGCAAGGAGTGTGGCTGCCTTGGAGAAGCAAAACAACGGCTGCGAAGGGATAACGCTGCCACCTATAAATACATCAGACATAAATACGTCAGCAGAGGAACATCAAGGTGGGGGAAGAGCTGTTTAAATGAAAGATCAGTGTTGGTTCAAGGAAAAATAAAATGGGAATGACATCGAGCTGGAAATTAGATGGTTCCTACCCAAAGCGGGGAGGTTGCCCAGCAGCCTCCTAACAAGGATGAGAAACCAAAGTGGATTTAAGCTGCAGCTCCATATGTTCACCCCAGGGATTATTGGATGGGGTTATAGCTATCAAGGGATGGTGGATTTTCACTGCCGCCTCCAGCTCTGTGGCTGTGGAGTGCAGCGGGCTGGTCCTTAGGATCAGCCCCTCCGCAGCGCAACACCTTGGCTCTGTGTGAGGAGGGAGATGTGTTTCAGGCGAGATTTCACACCGCGGAGAATGACTCACTTGGAGCAGGTTTCTATAAACAACCTCCTCCCGCCTTTGCCATCAGCTCCGTTATTGTGAAGATTGCTTGAGACAGCACCCTCTAATTAAGCACGAGCCTGAGGCACATTCCTCATTAGCAGATATAGGAAGAGTGTCTCATTATCGTCACTCACTTTTCTATAAAAGCCCACAAGTTTTCTGTGCTATATGCCCTCTCAACACCACCACGCTCGAGAAGGCAAAAAACCCCAAAGCATCACTAAACCATCATTCCTGATCTGGACTCCTCATTAAAACACCTGCTCCTGATTCCTGACTACAGTGACATCAGCACTAAGGAAACACCTATCCGTGGTCCAGGACCATCTCTCCTCTCCACAGGTGCCTGAACACGGGAGGTCTGCAGACAGGAAACATGAGGCAGGGCTCTGTCTTTCCTTGACCCAATGCCTCCCACTTGAGGATGTCCATGTTGGGGCCGATACGCTGAAGCCTCTGCTGTGGCATCATGAGCCCCTGCAGTGAGGGCTGTCCCCTCCCCAGCTCCATGCCAGCAGCTCCCATTGAGGTGCAGCACCATGCCATGTTCCAGTGGATTTAGGGCTCTACTCAGGCACCAAGGACCTGAGGAGTGTCCAGAGAGCAGCCACGAATAGGGAGATGCTGGCTGAGTTGAGCTTTAAACCCTACCTCCAGGTCCCTCTGGACCCTGGGACAACCCCTGCATTCCCTGAAGAGCTCAGAGGCTGGGCAAGGGGATATTGTGTGCCTCTGCAGGCAGGGCTGCACTGCAACATAGGGTGTTTTCTTAGCAAAAGATCCAGCTGCTTGCCACTGGGACGTATCCAGGCAGCTCTGGCATGTCTCAAGAAGTTTGGACAGCAAGTGGAAGCGGCATCTCTCTGGTCCCCCATGGAGCTTGGGCCACCCTTGGGCAGAGGGATGCGGGTGCTGCCTGGAGACCTTGCTCCCATTGTAAGGGGCTTTCCCAGGCAGCCCCTGCAGCATATCCGAGGCTTACAGGGGCATCACCGCACCAAAATGCTATAGTAAGCTGTTGTCAGCAGCAGGTTTCAACTGAGGCATCAATCCTCCCTCTTCTCCAAGGGCTGTGGATTAATAGGTTTGCCAATGGGCAGCTCACATCGCTTTCAGCTGGGAGCAATCAGCTGCGAGGGAGAACGGGGCGTGAAAGGTCTCCGCTCGGCTGCCCATGCCTCGGCGGAGGCATTTACAACCCTGCTGGTTGTAATGCATGGTAATGCATGACCCTGCATGGTCAACCCATGACCGTGCTGGTTCCTGGAGGAGAGAAGCATCGCAGGATGCAGTGCTACCCTGCCCGGGAGGCGTCAGCAGAAACATTAATACTATCCCTCTCCCCATCGCACACGGCATAGAATTAAAGCTTAGAGCTGAGCTGTCTATGCATTTCCCAGGTGCTTGAGAGAGCATCTACCCAGTTCACCCTCCTGCCCACAGGATGATCATCTCCATCTAAATCGCCTCTTAGAAAGAAGCAAGGACAGATGCTGCTTGTCCAAGCCAAGCTACCGAGCACTGGCAGAGCCCTCGCAAGCATGGGTGTTAAGTACACCCAGTGTTCCCAGTAAAAAACAGCACAAAGGCCATGCACAAGTGGCTGCTGGCTGCCAGCCAGGATCAGCAGTTTGGATGCCGGGAGGATGTCACCTTCGTTCATCCATGCTTCTCCTTTCCCCTTATTTTATGTCTGTGACCGACACATCCCCAGTCCAGCTAAGCCATTTATTGCAAGCAGCAGCTCTGTTTAAGCCAGCCCTTTTCTGAATACAAATAGCTCCCAAAATCCATGTGGATCACCTCCTGAGTTGGTCTATTGTCCGAAACTGCTGACAGCCTTCGTGTCCTCAGACTCATTTAGGAAAAGCTGAATTCAAGAGAGGGAAGGCATGGCAGCAGAGATCAGAGACCAGCGACTGGTCACAGACAGCAAACAGCAGGGACAGTGCACGGGCAGCACAGCCAGGGTCTCAGAAACCTCTCGCATGGCAGGACACACGAGAGGGGACACCATAAATCCTCCCCTGCAGCTGCTCCCCACCCTTTCCCAAAAGATTTCCTGACCTGGCACTGGGCAGAGATGTGGGGGTGACAGGCAGGGTGGAAAGCAGAGGACGGGGTCAGCAGGCTGCTGCCACCTCCCACTGCGCTCCTACTCACCGAGTTGGTCCCCAGGATCTGCAGGTTGGGCTTCTCTGACTCCAGCAGCTTCGCCACCATCTTCAGGAAGCTCTCCACAAAGAGGTTGATGCTCTGGCAGTGGCAGGCCATGAGGAGCTGGTCCAGTGCCTCCATGGCAATACACACGTACCTGGGAGTGGGCAGAACCAGGGTCACTCCCCGACAGCAGCATGGGCCTGCGGCCATCCCTCCTCCTCCCCTCTCCCAAACCACCTGGGTGCCCACCAGCAAAACGCCAACCTCCTGCCCTGGCCAACCCAAGGAGAAAAATTTTACACTCAAAATACCCTTGGGATATTTTTAGATGGTGTTGGCTGCTCTCAGCAAAGACCCAGCTGCCCCAGGACCAAGGCTGCCAGCAACACCCTGCATCTCCCCCCTCACTGCTTGTGGGCTTCCCTTGCCCTGAAATGGTCTTTATATCCTGCAAGGGTGCACTGGGCTTTGTACAGGGTGGGCTCAGCATCACAGGCAACCGTTCTTGCAGACCCAGCTGGTCCTGGCCAGGGCGGAGGGACAGGATGAGAACACAGAATTAGACTGATGTGCTCCAGAAAAGCTGTGCTTAAACACACCATAAAGCAACCCTGCAAAGCATATTCACATCACCCCAGAAGTTCCCGGGGTGAGCAGGGTTTCCTCCAGAAGTGCACAGACCAGGATGCAGCACTGCCCACGCCAGGATTACCTCGTCCCCGATCCCTCCAGGGAACGGGATTCTGTCACTCAGTATTGGCTCTGCGTGCTGAACAGGGACAGGGGAAGCCCAGAACCTGATTCAAACACAGGAGCAAGAGAGAACGCACCCGTGACGGGTCCCTGGGCCTCCCTGAGCACGGTACATCCCTTCACCATCCCTCCCAACCAGGCTGAGCTCACCCACAGACTACACTCCAGCATGGCTTCGCTGCAAGCTGCCACAGTGCATCTTCCAGGCTATTTATTAAACCAGTCCTGTGACACTCCTGCCTCTGACAGGAAGCTGGAAAACCTCGTGCCCAGCAATGAGTCTCTATCAGGTGCCCGTTACAGAGGTGGCCAGCTCATTATGCTGCAACTGAAGAATTTGTTGGGTGTCGCTTCATATTTCCAAGACAAATTAGACCAGTTGCTCGGGCTGGCTCTGCTGAAGCCTGTTCACAGGCTGGTCCTGCGGTGCTTTCTGCACTGACAGCATCTGGTTCATTACCAACGCGGTGGCCGGAGCCCCTGGGTGGCCTGCTTGTGCAATGACCACGTTGACCTCCAGTTGCTGGTTGCCCACTGTGTGCATTAAGCCCAGCAAAGAAGCAATCCCCAGCCTCTGACTGCTCTGAGCAGACATTTATTCCAGCTGGAGTTGCCCAAAATACACAAAAAACCCAAATGGTGATTGCACCGAGTCTGACAGCTCCAGCTCTTCTTGCAGGACCTCTGAGGTATCCAAACACCTGACATGGACCTGGGACCTGGATACTGGCAATCAAACAAACTTTACAGCTCCTTACCACCTCTTTTTGACTCCTGCTCTCCGTGCAGCTATGAATCTGTATCACAGCAGCTCACATCAAGCCCAGATCTGCCACAGCCGAAAGCAGGAGGTGGTAAGCACAAATCTCTTTGCACTGAGCACATTCCTCCTTTAACCTCCATTTTTCAAGCTGGCTCCTTGCACGGCCAGATTTGCAGCCTGGGTGGCATACAGCAGCCACCAGCTTGTGCTGCAAGAGGGAAACCTGAAAGCACCGAGCTGGCCAGCAGCGAGGCAGGCAGGAGCTGCCCATCTACTTGTGCGAGCCCCGCCTGCACGTTAAAGGGTAGCTGGGAACGCAACTGCCCTCTCAGGGAGAAAGAGGTGTCTGATAAACCCTGGACTTCCAGGTTCCAGTTGGTAAAACACAGCAAGATTGATCCCTTCTCCTGAGGCCCCAGAACTGTTGAAATCTGGCTCCAGTCTTGAGTAGATTCTCTGGTGTCCTGTAAAGTGGTTGAGCTCAGGCTGCAGCCTGTCCTTCAGACACCATTACAGCTCTTCCAGATACCGCGAAAATAAGAAGCCAACTCCTCCTGGATCTGTGAGGCTCCCACCCATCTGTCAAACTGGGTTAAAACTGGCCCAGAGGGTAAAATGATATGAAGAGGTGACCAATGACCAGCATGAAGCATCAAGCTCCTTTCTCGTAGGAAACAAGGGTGAAAACAACTTCCTGTGGCCCAATATTATTGCAACAGTATGGCTTCTCTTTTGGGGACCACTGGACACAGGCCACCGAGAGGGAAAAGGGACATTTGTGGAGTTGTCACCTCCAACCTACCCCAACCATCCTCTTACAGTTGGTGGGCTGCATCGCTGCAAACTCAAACAAGAGCACTTTCTCCTTTCAGCAATAAAGGTAACTAAAAGATGACACCCAACAGGCCTGAAATCAAGGCTATCTCCACTTTACACGCAGGACACAGACACCTACATGCTCAGCCAGTCTTTCAAAGCCCAGCTGTGTGTCTGCAGTGGGGCAAATCCTTCTGCTCCAGCCAACACTGACCTACAAACAAAAGGTTGATCCAAACCCATTTCAGGCATTTCAAAGTTAGACTTTGAAAATCAGCTAGTGCTCCAACCCAATTACGTGCCTATATGCACAGGCGGTGGAGGAAGGAATATATTCCCCCCTCCACCCAGTGAGGCTTGTCATTAGATGTCAAAAAAATCTTTGAAAGCCTTTCTTTTCCCAACATAGCAAGCAGAGCCTGTTAACAGTCGCTTAACCACAGAACATCAGGCAGAGCTTTGAATGTCCTGTCACTCCCAATGACGGGTGATGCAGATGAGGCTTTGAAGGTTTTTCAACTTTAACACTTCTTAGGCAGGCTGCTGGCTTCTCTTCCCCCAGGATAAGAGGCAGACTGAAGTTCGCACCACGAAGCTGAGCCGTGTTTGTCTGCCGCGGCTTTGTTCAGGAGACAACAAGAATCAATCCAGGAGCTATTTCAAAGGGAAGGAGCCCTCCCGTGCTCCCGCAGCATTTCTAATCAGGGCAGTCAGCTATTTCCAGGCAGGTGCTGCTCTCCTTGCAGTAAACAAGGCAAAGCCTTGCTGGAAGCAATGCGGGGAGGGAAGACGAAGGGATGGGGCCCATCCAAGACCACACAGGTAAGTCAGACAGAGCAAACACAGCAGTCCCCACCTAGCCCAATGCACCCCCATCATGTGGTCTCTGGAAAAGAGTCAGAGCACTGCCCCTCATCCTTGCTCCCGCTTCTGCCACGTCACCATAACTCAATAGAGATGTGCATGGAGTACAACACACCCAAGCTTGTCACGAATAACTCCCAGCAAGCTGCAGACAAGGCCACTCTGTTTAGCTGCTTGCCCACACCTAGCCAGACTTCCATCCAGCTCTGGAAGAGCCACGGTAGGCTTTTAAAGGCCAGGAGGTTGCCACAGGCTCCTGATGATGGCCCGGAGGGACGACAGCAGTCCTGTTGCTGGGACAAACACCACACACACGCAGACTCCTCAAGCATGGACAGCATGATGCCAGGGAAACGCTACATGGCTCCCAACTTGCCTGGTCCCTTGCAACTTTGCACATCCCTGCATGCTCCCATGTCTCACTTTCGGAGGCAGAACATGCTCAGGTCTCTGCAGCATGCTTGTAGCTTCACAACACCTTGGAGCACACAGGACCTGTGTACCCCACACATCCTCCCCCTTCTCTGAGCCCCTGCTACTATCTAGTGGTCCGTTGTTATGCCAGTCACTGGGGCGGCTGAAACAGCCTCCCAGTCCTTACCCATATCGATGCCGGCTCACATCTCGGATTAGCCGCTCGGAGAGGTAGGCACCAATGCGATCCAGCTTCTCTGGGGCAGACAGAGCGTAAAATGTCAGCTTCTCCATGTTGGTCTTCACCAGACCATCCTGAAAGACAGCAGTGCAGGGCGTCACGGCCTCACACCCAGAACTGGCAAACATCAGGAGCATCTCTGCAGCAAACCCTGGCAGCGATACCAGAGGTCTGGAGCACACCAGTCCTGTCCCAGTGCTTCCCCACACCTTGTACACAAAGGAAGGCAAATGAGGATTGCATTTAGCCTCAGCTGAGGGCTCTCTGATGCACCACAGCCAGGGGTGACCCCAGTGCAAGCCTCAATTGAGGACCCCACACCATAAATACAATGGGAACCGTTTGCCAGCCCCTAGCAATGCCCCAGCACTGAGGGGGACAGGGGCAGACAGGGACATCAACACCTCCACACTACTGAGGCCAAACAACACAAGCGTGCCAAGCTGCCAGCCCCAGTCCCCCGCAGCCTGGAAAACTGCGGTGCTTCCCCCTCTCCGCATAGCTCGGCAGCAGCCTCCTCTCTTGTTCAGCTTTGCTGCCAGTGCCATGACAAAACAGGCGCTCACCGCCTCCCTGGGTAATCCCAGGCCTGCTACCCCCAGCCGGGAACCCCTCTTCCACTGCCTTCACATCTCAGCTGTGAGAAGTAGACAAAGAGACCGGATTTGGGATGCTCCAGGAGCAGCTGGCAGGGCATCCCCCATCTCTAATTCAGCGAGGCAGCAAGCAGGGAACCAGCTTCCCTGCATCCTGGAATCATAAGCAGCTTTTGAGCTCGAAAGCCTGGCTGAGGCCCCAAGAGACCCCCACTCTTAGAAGCTGCTTTCCTCATCCTGCAAAGAGAAGGACGTATGCCTTCAGGTCCTCTCCCCCATCCTCCCATCCATTCGTCCACAGCATCTTCCCAGTACCTTTGGGAAAGGAAGCCTGTCCCTCCAGGCCAATGTGGCTGGAGGAGCTGCTTCTGTATTTCTGCTCACAAACGGGCTTTAAAGGAAAATCCAACCCTCCAGGCACGGTGGTATGGAGTCAAAGCATCACCCGCCTCCCAGGAACCATTTCTGGGCAGGTTACACTGCATCCCTGCAACCTGAGCTGCAGGAGAGCCGCAACACGGTGCAGCATGGAGCTTCGGCACGTGAAGCAGTGCCTCGTTTACCTCTGGGTCCTCAGGGAAGATGTTGTCGACGAGTCTTTTGTAGCGAGGACGCAGGGCACCGCAGCAGCCGCACACACCTGGAAGAGAGAAGACAGAGCCAGTCAGCAGGGATAAAATCCTCAGCTCCAGGGCAAAGTCCTGTGTGGAGGTGCCTTTGGTGGAAAACATATCCTTGGATTCAGTGGGGAAGCCTGAGAAGAGGACAGGGCACCAAGCTGACAACATCCCAGAGTTTTGCAGCCAAAAAAACCAAGGGAAGAAAACCACAGCTGAGAGGCAGGGAATTGGCTGGTGACCAGCATCATTTGACGTAGTACTGCAGGGTTATCTGCTTTTCTCACCCAAGAAAACAGCCCCCAGAGACCAAGATGTCCAAAGTTCCCCTAAATCTGTGCCTTTCTCTCTCTCAAGATCCTCTTTTGCAACTCCTCAGACCAAGACCTCTTTCCTCCAACCACTCACCCGAGGACACACTCCTTACACCCTGCCCCACGCTCCCCATGGAGCCGGCAGCGATAAAGAGAGCGCAGACTGCTGGAGACACCAAGAGAGAAAAAGAACACAAAGCATCTTATAAAAGCTGTGAAAGGAAAATGCATTTTCCCATTTGTAGCCCCAAAGCTGAGCTGTTGAACAACACCAAAAACACCTTCGATTGCCCCCCTACCTTTGGGCTGCTGGACCGCGGTCCCTCTCCCCCAAGGGGGGCACCAAGCGACCTGGTGTTCTGCAGGACACCGGCACAACCATACCCAGCCTCTTTTTTTGAGGGGCCTCAGCAGGTTGTCCCTGATGCACAAGCTGCGCCCTGTGCAGCCTCTCCAAGAGTCAAAATCCCTCGCAGCGGCAACTCCGCACGCGGGCATCAGCCTCATCCCAACTCAGAGCAAAGCAATTAGCCCTAGCTGCTAAATATACCAAACGTGGCTGCGATCCCCTGCTCTGCTTTTGGGGAGTTGCCGAGGGAGGAAGGGATCGTTTGCAACCTGGATATTTCTCCCTGTGCCATATCCTGTTTCTCAGGGCTGCAGCACACGCTCCGCAGCAGCCAGGGAACCCTCCATCTTCGGCTCGGGGATGGCCGGCGTTCCAGGTGGGCTCTCGAGCATCCATCGTGCTCCCACACACACCAAGCACGGGGACAGCTGCAGCACCAGAGAGTTCAGCATCTGTGGGCAACGCCACCCTGATGCATGCCCTTGCATAAAGCTGTACCAGCGCTGCCCTGCCTACCAGCCACTGATGAATATCTGCAGTTTGTTTATTTAAAAAAGGGGAAAAACAAAAAAAACAAAAAACAACAAAAAAGGAGATTGCTGGACGCGCTACCCTCCCCAGTGCCGCTCTGAGGGCTTTGCACGCCAGGATTCCCCTGCTCCCCACACAATGCATTTTTTCCCTGCAGCCCAGCGTTACTCGGATGCTGCACCCCACGGAGGAGACTGGTGTCAGCCACCCCAAAGCACCGGCCTTTGCGAGCCCGGGGAAGCGTGAGTAATTTGGGGCTGCTTTTTGGCAACCGCCGCCGAGAAGCAGAAGCTGGGGGGACAAAGGCTGCACCGGTGGGAGCCGGCGACCGCTCCCGCTGGAACGCATGAGCTCACGCCTGCTCGCGCCAGCTCTCGGCACTGGCACCGCTCGCTTCCCGCGATGTGCTCGCTCGCCTCCTGAGCCCTTCGCCTCCGACGGCGGGCGCTTGCGGCGGGGGAGGCAGCAGCCCACAGCCACCCCACCTGAAAGCTGTCGCTTGCTTTGGGGTCCCCTTTGGTGTCCCCAGGCTCACCATTCCCAGCAACGCTGCGGTGGCAAAGAACTCCTTCCACCTCTCGTGGTCTCCCTGCAAACCCCTCCGCACCTTCACACTATCCGGTATTTTATTTCTAAGTCTCGTCTCTGCTGCTCTCCCTCCTCCCTTCTCAGCTGCCTTCAATTGATTTTGCTCTTTTTCCAAAGTACCTTTAATCTGGCCTCTTAATAAATTCTCATTTGCCATTCACACAAACGAGCGTCTGATGATCTCCTGAATGCTCTTAATAAATTCCCCTCGCCCAGGACAGCCGAGGCAGTGTGACTTATCCCAACTTGCCAGGCCATGCGTCCCTGCCGGCGTCTCAGCACGGGCCACGAGCTCTCCCTGTAAAATATCTGGAGAGTTTCCCTGTAAGCAAACCCATTAGACAAGAAGCCAGGTCCCCTCCACGTCCTGCAGCCTCCTTGGCAATTATCTCACCTCCAGAAATGTGACTTTAGAATATTTTCAGGATTAATGCACATTCCTAGCCCTGGGAAAGGAGCAAAGAGACCGACCAGCCGTGTTCCCAATCCACCACCCTCATCCTGATGAATGAAACTGAACAGCAGACGCAGCACGGATCCCATCAATAATAATTGCATAATTAAATCTAATGCCTTCCCTCTCACCTAACACAACCTCTACTTCCAGAAGTAGGAGATTTTTAAGGCCTCACCTAAAGAAAGCAGCAGTGGGAGACAGACAAAGACCCCAAAGCGCCTGCCAGGAGAGGGGTCCAGGTGACCCATCAGTCCCACAGGGCAGGAGGATGAACATGGTCCCAGTCCCACAGGGCAGGAGGATGAACATGGTCCCGACGGGGAAGGCAGGAAGGTTGCTCAACCCAAAGCCACGTCAGGCCACCAGCAGGTAGGATCCCACCACGGCCCAGCAGAAGGACAGGCCCTCCTACAGCGCAGTGTCTCTGGGTGAGACTCTCTGATGTCTCGTAAGAGGGCTGAGCTCCCTGCAGCAGGGCACTGAAAGGGTCTCTCTTACTCTGCTTACATGAAACCAAGAGAAACTTTCCTGCCCCAAACCCCTGCCGTCTGTTGGTTTTGCCCAGCCCAGACATACACAGGCACAGACAGGGAGACCATAAATCCTTAAAAAAGCGGAGTAAAAATGACACAGACCTTGAAGAAAGAGGAAGATTTTCTCTTGTTTTATTTCCCCCCCTCCAAGGGCTCTCCAGAGAGCAACAAACCCAAGCCTGGTCCTGATGCCAGGGCTGAAATCAGCCCTGCGTTTGGTCTATATGGGACCCCCCCAGACCCTCACAGCACCAAACCCTAATGCTGGGGCTAGCGACAACCCCCCCAGGCAGGCTACCCAACAAGGGTCTCAGACAGACGTTCCTTCTTCCAGACACCAGTTTCCTTTAGCACCCACCACGCCGACCCCAATGCACCTTGTCCCCTCGCACCAGCACCGCAGCCACGGCTCCAGCCCCCAGCAAGGCACCGGCAGGCAGCATCCCTCCGTGAGGACAAAAACCCTGCAGCCGCAATGCACTCCTCCGGTCCGGGCTGGCACAAGGTATTTAAAAAATAGAAAGATGACACTGAAGGTCACGGGCAGTCAGAGCGGCTTCCCCCTCCCAGGAGACCCAAGCCAGCACCCCAAGGAAAAGCAAAGTGGGGAGAAGGTACCTGCTCCGGCCACGTGCAGCATCTCCCAGGAGCAGGCAGGGCCAGCGGCACAGAGCCGCAGAGCAGGGCCAAGAGCCCACGTTGTCAAAGCCATCACGTTCGGAGCAAACCGGGGGGCTCAGGGTGCCGGGTATCGCTCTCTTCCTTGCCAAGCAGCAGCCGGTGCCGGCCCAGCGGCAGCATGGCTGCAGGGGATGCTCAGCCGAGCGGGGAGCAGCCGTTTAAATAAATAAGGCAGCTTTCAGCACGGCTGCTGAGTCACCGAGGCGGCTCTGATGGCAGCTGGGAACGGTGCTGGCTTTGCTCTGCCGGCGTCTGCACCAGTACGCGGGGGCGGCCGGCGAGCTGGGCATTTCGGAGGGCCCCGAAGCGGGGGACAGGGGCAATTTTTCAAGGTCTCTTGAGCCCAAAGCTCTCCCATTTGGCACATGAAGCATTGCTCGTTTGTGGGCAGCGCTAACAAGGCGGGGAGGCTCAGCGGGTCGGAGCTGACACCCCGAAACAGCATCCAGGGATGTGACAGACACGCAAGCGTGGACCCGCACGGTGCGTCACGCTCTCCTCTTGCTGGCAGCCCACCGCTGTGGGAACCAAGGACGCGGATTTTCTTAAAGATCAGGTAAAGCGAGGCACGGAGAAACGTGACTCAACCCTCTCCCTATGGAGGGAATAAGGTGGGAAACCCAGGAGCAGCATCGGCTCCCGCGGCTACCCATGATACGTGTGTCACCTCCATCTCGCACCCACCTGGGGCACCCCAGTGGCATTTATCGGGCTCTTCACCACCACTCTCAGCCGCGGCGGTCACATCTGCGCTCTCGCCGGGGGGCAAAGTGAGCCAAAAGGGCCTTTTGCTTTGATAGCTCAGCTCCAAGAAAGTCAATCTAATTGGGGATAATTACAGTCTTTCAGTCCCAGCGACTGCAGCTTGCTAGCATAACCCCCACTTAGCTGCTCTGATTCCGGTATGAGCCCCGAGGCTTTCGGATAAACTCATTGCATGTGATTCCAGGAGGGGGGTTCACTGGTACCAACTGTAAGTGGGGTTGTTGAGATCGAGTACGGCCATCTGAGAACGGGACACAGGCCCAGCTCACCTCCCAAAATGACCACACACTCTCCCACCAGTGCTCTGACCTTGAGCCTTTCCTTGTTAATCCCCTCCCCTCTCCCCATTTTAATGGCATCCTGGCAATAAGCACGGCTGGAAAACCTTATGGCCATATTATTCGAGGCCTGGAATTTACTTAATAAGGGCACTCCAAATGATTGCAAATAAATCTTAATTAAATCATGCAAAATACCTCATTAAACCTAATATCCCATGAAGGTCGCTCTCTTAACCCCAAGCAAAAACACCATCCTGAAGGTATGGGTTGTACCACCAGCCCAGCGTTGTCTTTCCCCGAGCCCCACACCGAACCGGAGACCTTTCCCTAATCTGCTTAGCAAAAGCTCATTTATGCAGCCGATGGGAGAGTCTCCTTCATACCCATCCTCTGACTCCCTCAGCACTTTGGCACCTGGTGGGTGACCCTGCCTGGGGAAAAGGATGAAATCTTCCTGCTACCCTTTAGAAATGTCACTGACCAATATTCAAGTTGGCCCAGCAATCCATCAGTCCTATTTTCCACCTACCCCAGGGTGGGCAAGGGGATGCAGTGAGGAGCCCCCAGCCCATGGGAAGGGGAAAAAAAAAACATCAGGAAAGGCAAGAAACAAACAATGCTGGCAGAGAGAAGGGACAGACTCTGTGCTGCAAGGGATGGCGGGCACTGAAAGAGATGTAGGGCACCGCTTGCAGACCCCCTCCTCCCCAAAAGCCATTCCCAGGGGATAGCCTGCAGCCATAAGCAAGCACGGCTGTGAGCTCCCCTGAGGGAAAGGCTTGCTCAGGCACTCCTCTGCGCTTCTGCCACCAATTTAAGAGGCAGGAAAACCTACACTAAAAATCCAGCTTCTGTGCCAGCCAGCCCCCATTTGCCTCCGTACCCCCATGGAGCCAGGGCAGATCCCGATGTAAATCAGCACAACCCCATGGGCCAGCAGTGGTGTAAAGCAAGCCAGTAAATCTCTCCCTAATCGCGTTTAAGAGAGCCGAATGCACAGGGCACCAATTAGAGCCGCGGCCCAACATCCTCCTCTCAGCATGCCATGCCAGGAACAGGGCAAGGACTGCAAGGTGCCCCGTGCCCTGGCAGGGGGAGGCAACGGCAGCCCCCAAGCTGGGAGGGGAGGCAGATCGAGCAGTTCAGACCAGCCTGGTGCAAAGAAGAGCTGTTGGAAAAGAGAAGCCATGAAAAGATGGGGGACCTTGGGTGGTTGCATTAGACCTCTACCACCTTTAGGGGGGGAGGAAGAAGTGGGGAGGTGGCCAAATCCAGCTCGCCTCTGCAGCTCTGTAATTCAGAGCAATGTCCTGATGTTAATTAATAGTTCCTGACCTTCCTGAACTGTTTGGGCACCACGGCTTGATCCCTTTGCCGCTCGTTAATCGCCGCTCATCCAAGCGTCCTTTGGTAAGAGTCAGCATCTGCAAAGGGGGTATTATAAAAGCTGACAGCTCATCTGCGAGCAGAGACGCTTTTGAGGACGTTGCAGAAGACCCAAACTTCCAAGGGCAGCACAAACCAGCGCTGATCACGGGGAGCCACGTCTCTTGATGCCGGCACGAAGGGACAGAGAAATATTTCGAGGCACAGACAGCGAGACATTTCAAGGCACCAACAGCAAAGGAAGAGCAGAGACGCCTGGCACTGGCACTGACGAGCCAAGGCTGCTCCTGACAGGACGTATTTCTCTTGTCGCTGAGCAGGATGGACAGGAGCATGCCCGAGATGGAAACGGTCTCCCAGACATCGCCTGCAGCCCGCTCGGAGCCGTCGGCACAAAGCCTTTTAGCTCAGCAATTAAATTCGCAGCTTCCCCCTGGCACTCCTCCACCCGCAGCTCTTGCCTCGCTTCCACCGACGCAGACAGGGCTCGTCGGGGCAGACACTGCAGCCGGGGGGGGCAAAGCAGCTCCACGCAGAGCCCCAGCATACGACTCTGTGCCTGGGCTCCCCCAGCCCGTCCAGGGACCCCCCAAACGGGAGCTGCTCCAGAGGCCGAATCCACACTGGTGCCAGCTTGTCTGAATCCCACCTGAATTTGCCCAAACACGCTCCCTCCCATCTCCCCCCCTTCCAAATGCCAACAGCTCGAGGCATGCAGGCATCAAATCCAGCTTTAACAACTCCGTGGCGAGCGGTGGGACATAAATCAGCCCCGCTGCCAGCTTACACCAGCGATGGATTTGGCCCTCCATTATTTACACTTCACTGCTCGGCCGAGCCTGCCACTCCGACACCGCAGCGCGTGCAAAGCTTCAATAGCGGCCAGATTAATTAATATTTCACAGCGGCGATTAGACTCGGGCATTAAGACCACACCAGCCCTTTTGCATGCAGGGGAAACCACCCATTAAGGGTAGAGCTGCGCACCGGGAGGTTTGTATTACGTACCTGGCACGCCGGCAGTGCCAAGGGTAGAGCTGCGCACCGGGAGGTTTGCATTACGTACCTGGCACGCCGGCAGTGCCAATTCGAGGGGAGAAGAAGGGGAGTTAAGCGCCTTAATGGGTGCCTGGTTTCATTATACAACTCACGGCAGAGGGAAAAGCCAGGGGGAGGAAAGAGCTTAAACAGCAGGAAATTCACTCAAACTCTGGCCTCGACGCAGCTCCTCAATGCGAGACATTCACCAGTTGTCATGTGTCTGGTCCAGACCATGTAGGTGGGGAAGCTCCGACGGAGGCTGAGGGTCCACCAAGCATCAGGGCCAGCCTCTGAAACCTGCTTAATTAAGAGCCAGGTTCATTTTGCAAGCCGAGGGCCTTGCCCCACGCAGCGCAGAGCCGGATGTGATGGAACGGCCAAGGACACGGGAAGGCTTGCAAGTTTGAAAGGTTTTTAGAGAAAAAAAACACATGCAACCCCCCCACCCTGTTTTGCACGTTCAACAAAAAACACAAGAAGGACCTTCACGAGATGCTGACCACATACGTTTCTGTGGTTTCTTATTTCCCCAAGATAGGCTCCATCAAAGCCTACAGACAGTTTTAGCTTTTGGCAGAAAACCTGACCGAACACCCTCATTTACAGAGAGACAGAAACGTGATGGGACCGTGGCTACAGCCACGCTTTCTCTCCAGCCTTTCTGGGTTGTTCACAGTCCCTGTGGAGGGGGAGCAACTCCAGTCCCCAAGGCAGAGCGACCTGTGACAGCGCTACAGCTCTGCAAAGGGTTCAGCCAAGAGCGGAGCATCTCTGGAAGTCCATTTTCTTGTGCAATTACTGATTGCGCAAGCAATTACCCGAGCCCTTAAGTGGTCAGGCTTGATGAGGCTCGAGGTGAGCAATGCCAGCTCCTGGCCTGGCACAATCCCCTCTAGCATTTGCTCCAGGCGGAGGAGTGCCCATCTTCACTGCATGGGTCAAATCCTGCCCGGACATGGCAATGCCATCTGGAAATGCACCAGGAAAAAAGCCCTGGACTCCGCCACGGCCATCAAGGTTTAACACAAACCCATAAAGAGCGGTGGCTGGGTGACTTGGGAAAGCCCCCAGCGCTGCCGGCACCACAAATAGTCCCTTTTCCTCTATGAGCGCTGAATTAATTTGCAGATCATTTAGTTAAAAAGCATAGAAGAAAACGCCCCCCCCCCCAAAAGCTTAATTGCATTTCACTTTCCCCTGCTGAGCCATCCAGTCCCACCGAGCGCTATTTATTTAGCGCAAAACCCATCCGCTTGTGAGGCTGCTGGCTGTGACTCAGTGGCATGCTGGCAGCCCCAGACGGCTCGCAGGGACCTTGCTGGCACCCACCACCGACAACGCCTCTTCCCCGGGTAGCCGAAAAACCTCATTTCCCCTGCTCCAGCTGCTGCTGAAGAAAAAAAAAAAAGGGAACCTTCTCTATTTCCAGCTCCGCTGGCGTGGGAGGAGACAGCTCGTGCCGGGACGACCAGAAAGCAAAGCGAGGGAGTGTGGAGGAAACAAACTGCGGTGAGCAGCAGCGGGGCTGGACGGTTGGCATACGGCTCCCAAAGGCTTGCTGCCGCAGCTCTGACACACGGTCCCTTCCACGCAGCTGCCAAAAGTATGGGGGGGATTTGCAGAGAAGCCCCACTGGGAACCCCCCATGGAAGTGTTAACCCCATCCCATCTCCGCAGCCCCATTGCTCCCCGCTCTCCCCCTGTGCTCTCCCTACTGCCGTGCCCCTGTTCCTGGAGTGCTTTCAGCCCAACGAGCTCACTCTGCCTTTTGCACATATTTCTGAATTAAAGCCCAGCCTCCTGGAGATGGCACTGAAGCAGGAAGGTTGCTGGCGGCTGGGTACACAAAGCATGGGGCTTCTCCTGCAGCCGGGGCCATCACACAGCCCCCGAGCGTGGATCAACCGTGCTCTCTTGCCAACCAAAGCCTGATAGCAGCACCCCAGCTCCTGTGGTGCGAAATCTCCCGTGGAGCAGCTAATCCCCAAGCCAGGCTCAGGACAGCGAACTCCCACTGGCGATGGGGACACCAACCTGAAGGCTCGGCTCACAAAATTGCGGTTTGCACGACCCCAGCCACCTGGGCCAGGTGCTGGCACAGCTGGGGTCAAAGCTTGGCTCCCCCGTTTTCACCGGTGACTGCAAAAGGAAAACGAAACCGGGCTGAAAATGGGTGCAGATCCCCAGCAGCCCTGCTCCACGTACACGGCCGCCACCACGGCCCCACACCACAAGCCAGGGGTCCCAGGCACGGCCATGCCGAGCACGCCGCTCTTGCCTCGCACACGCAAACACCAGCTCAGCGCAAGATGCCAGTGCTGCAGGATTAGAGGGGATGCAAAGGGTGGCCCGTGCCCCCCATGCTGCCCCTCTGACCACCTCCCAGGGAGGCAGCAGGTCTCCCCCATAAGGAAGCAAGTGTCCCGCACCGCTTCGTCCTGTCCACGGAGAAAAAAACCATCCCCAGTCACCCATCTAATCCTTCCCCCAGGCCAAGAGACAGTTAAAAGAGAGATTAAAAAGATACCAATAATCCTGTGCATTCCTAATGCACCTTTCATCCGAAGTATCCCACAGAGCTTTCCAGCTCCTGGATGCTTTCCAGGACCACGAGCCGCAGCAATGCCTGGCCATGAGCACTACCGGGGAAGGGACCAGCCTGGCTTTTGTCCTCAAGGTCACATTCAGGTCCCCAGAAATGCTCTGCCCTTCCCCACCCTAAGGAATTGCAGGCTATTTCAGAGCAGGGGCTTCCCCAAGATGCTAGGTAACCTGTGGGTAAGCGGAGCTGTGGCCCGATGTGGCATTGCCATTCCCGGCGGGCAGGACAGGCTGGCCACTGAGCCAGGATCCCAGGGGACAACCAGAGCATGTCACACCCCTCGGGCCAGATCATTAAACTGGCACCAGGGGGCTGGCGGGGCTCTCGGGGACCCACGGCTCAGCTCTCCCCCAGGTTTGCAGAGGGGCTGGGGTCCCCTGCAGTTCCCAAGCAGAGAGGATTATTACGTGCTCCAGGCTGCTGCAAATTGCTCGGATGATGACAACAGCTCCCCGCAAATTCCTGCTTGCAAGCAGCACAAACTGCCAAAAGAAAATCCCCCCCAAAATCAGCCCAAGCCCCAGTGTGGATGCAAAAGCCCTGAGCAAGGGAGGCAGCTCAGATGGAAAGGGCACTGGCGCGAGCATTTGGGCATCGGGGACAGCTGTCCTGCAACGAGAGCATCGCAGCCAGCCCGCACCAGACAGAAGGGTCCTGTGGTCAGAGGAGGCGAGGGAACCTTGGCGTGGGGGGGCTGCAGAGGGGCCGTGCCCCCAGGGGACACAGCAGCCGTCACTGCAGGCTGCCACAGCCGCGGAGGGGAGGGAAGCATCCCCCTCGTTTTGCGGGTGGAAAAATACCAGCTGGGAGACCTGAATGACTCAACGGAGGCCACAGAGGAGTCAGCACTGTGAAGAGGAGAGGAAAGGAACGGAACCCATGCGTCCTGCCTCAGCTTCCCTCTTCCTGGCCCCACCAGGTAGAAACCCACTTCCCGAGCCCACCAGCTCTGCTCCTTTCCCCCCAGAAGGCGGGTGCTGCATCCCAACGCATCTCAGGACCTCCCCCGGTATGCACCCCATCGAGCCCCAAAACAAGCACCTCATCGCCCAAGGAGGGGGGGCCGGCACCCTGCCCACCCATCTCCCTCCTGCCGCATCCCACCGTGCACTCACCCCTGGCACCGCAGCACCTCGCAGAGAGGGGGCTCGGCCAGCAGCACCAAAGGGACCCTGCAGCCCTCGGGGTGGGCTGGGACCCCCCCAAGGAAGGGCAGCGGTCAGGTGCTCCCTCCTCCGTTGCGCTCACCCTGCGCTGACAGCCCAGGGAAGGATGCTCGGGAAGTGAGGATTTAAGAGCCACCCAGCCACCCCCCCCAGCCCTTCCCAAAAGCTCCCAGCAGCTTAGCGCAGCCTGCTGCCCCGGGTGGGGGGGGGACGGCCAGCTGCTCCGCCAGCTGCTCCCCATTACGCACGTGGCATCACCCCGCCGCGCTTCCCAGCCGGGGACACGGGACCCCACATGCCCGCGCTGCACAGGGGGGGTGTGACAACAGTGACAGCATGGGGGTCAGTGGTGGGGGATGGCGACCCCCAAACACCTCAAGGTGTGGGGGCCTATAGGGGATGGGGGTCTGCCCTGTGCCAGGGACCAGGCAGCTCCCCAGTATTGCAAGGAGGTGGTCATATATACAAACAAGGTCCCCCGTGATCCTGGGGCAGGGGGATGACACTTGGCCCCCCCAAGTAATCAGGTGGAGCTGAAAAGCCCTATATAGCACCCAAGGCTTCCCCACCCCAAGGACTGGGTGATCCGCCAGCAGTATGGGGGTCACTGGTCCTATAGAGAAGCAAGGTCCTCCCAGCCCTGGGGAGCAGGTGACCCCAGGAACCTGGGTTGGGGCGGGGGGGGGCGGTTAACAGACTGTGGTCCCCCAGGAAGGGGGCAATGCCCCAGTGACAGAGGGGGCATTTGTGGCCCTTTATGGGACCACTGTGTGCGTCCCAGCCCCAAAGAGGGGACACCCTCCAGAAACTGGGGGGATGCACAGCTCTGTAAAAGACCAAGGTCCCCCCCCAAACCCAAAGAGGGGACACCCTCCAGAAACTGGGGGGATGCGCAGCTCTACATAGGACCAAGGTGCCCCCAAACCCAAAGAGAGCACGACCTCCTACTAACTTAGCTCTGCAAAAGACCAGGGTCCGCTCAACCCCAAAGAGGGGTCACCCCCCGGTAAAGGGGGGAGCGCGCAGCTCTACACAGGATAGAGGTGTCCCCCCACCCCAAAGAAGGGTTACCTCTCAGTACCCGGGGGGGTGCACAGCCCTATAAAGAACGAAGTCCGCCCCCGACCCCCCCAAAGGGGTGAGCCCCTAACCGGGCCCCGGGGATTCGGGGGGGGGGGGGCGGACGACCCCACGGCCCCGATCCCGGCCCAGGCCCGGCGCCGCCCCACCGGGCTCGTCCCCGCGTGTGTGTGTGTATCCCCCCCCCGCGGCGGACACTCACCGTACATGGCCGCTGCCGTCGGCGCGGTTGCAGGCGGCGATACCGAAATTAGAAGAAATAAAAAGGACATTAATACAGACACCTGTATTAAACCTCACAGATCTAAAAAAAAAATAAAAAA
>JANXJC010000017.1:28761085-28781525 GCA_027564655.1 Leptodon cayanensis | reverse complement strand
CGGCACAGCACAGCACGGCGCGGCGGGGACCCTGCGGCACCGGGTGTCCCCCCCGCGGTGGGTTTGTTTGTGCCCCGGGCCACCTCTGCATCCATCACGGTGCTTTCCCCCCGCGCCGGGCATCCCGCCCCACGCTGCGCACCCCACAGCACCCAGCCCAGGCTGCACCGCCTGTTCCCCCCCCCCACCCCACCCGGGGCACCCTGCCCAGCCTCGGTCCCACCAACCTGCGCTGCGCATGTGGGGTCCGCCGGCGAGCCGGGATGCGCTCGGTTCCCCCCACCCATAAGGCACGGGTGAGCCCCCAGCGTCCTTCCTCCGTGGGTCCGACAGCCCCGAGCCCCATGTGAGGACCCCAAACCCTAGCAGAGAGGTTGCCGTCGAGAGCTTGCGGGGCCCCGCGCTCGCTATTTGCCATCGCTCACCCTGGGAATAAGCACCCCGGAGCGTTACGCCGAGCCACTTTCCCCCGTGGAGCGTGTGCTCCCCGCTTCCCGCTGCCAGCCCAGTGGAGCACCGGCCCTGCCATCTGCGGCCACCTGAGTGGCAACCGTGGACACCGTGGCCTTGCCCTGCACCAGCCGCTGCCAGGCTGGCCAGGTAGGAGCTGCACCAGGTTCCCGAAATGCGTAGGTGTGCTGCTGCCGGCAGCAAGGGTTGCAGGGGGACGGCGCAGGAAATGCAGACAGATCCAGGTCGGCTCAGCTGCTTCTAGAAAGTCCTGGAGGGCGAGACTGGGGGGGCTCGGGCTGCCCTGCGGAGACAGGGACGCCAGGGAAAGGGCTGAGAGCACTTGGAGGGGGTGAGGAATAAGGAAGACACCTTCTCGAGGTGCCTTTCCTTTCCATTACTGCTGCGGTGCCCTTAGCAGCACTGAAGCGATGCAGCAACACCCTGCTGCCAAAGGGGAAACTGAGGCAGGGAGCCACCCCATTTGGGTTCCGGCATCGTCGGTGGTCCTGGCCACACATGCTACAGGCACTGCATCGGTGCTTCCGATGCGCCAGTGCCTGGCTACAGGTCGTGGATGTGGTGAGCTCTGATCGTCTCCCACTCTTCATCCGACCGTGCAGTTGCTGTTGTCACCTCCAAAACCCGCGTCTCCTGCTTGGCTCCACAAACGGGAATGTGGGGTCCCAGCTTTCCCGACACCCCAGGCAGGGAAGAGAGAGTGGAAGCCACAAGCCAGCGTGCGGAGGTGATGGCGTTCCCGCCTCAGTCGCTGCTGCAGCCCCCAGCATTTGGGCTCCACTCGAGGATGAGCTGGAGGAGGGTGGCACGAAAGGCTGCCGCATCCCCTGGGCGCAGGAGCACCCAGCATGTCGGGCAGGGCCGGGACATGAGGAGGTGTCAGGGCATGGGGCCGCAGAAGGGCATAAAGAAGGGTATAGCACGGTATGGTATGGTATGGTATGGTATGGTATGGTATGGTATGGTATGGTACGGCGCAGCAAGGCACAGTACAGCACAACCTGGTTCAACACGGCGCAGTGCGGCATGGCACTTCACGGCACAGCACAGCACATCATGGCAGAGCCCAGTCTGGCACAGAGCAGCCTGGCACAGGAAAGTTTGGCATGGTTTGGCATGTGCAACGCACCACAGCACTGCACAGCATGGCACTGCAGAATACTACACAGCAATGCGCAGCACAGCAGAGGGTCACAAGGGCACAACCTTTTCTCCTTTACATTTACCTTTTTCCCACCGTTTGGACCCATTCTGCCTCTTTTCCCAGCTGGCCAGGCTGAAACAGGGGACTTTGTGCCAGATCCCCTCACGCCCCGGGGCCCCTGCCACGTCCCACGGCCACCCTGCAGCCACGGCATGTCCCACACACGGCAAGACCGACCCATCTGCAAAGCCTGAGCCCTCCCTGTGCCAGTTCCTGTCACAAGCACAAGCGACCCAGCAAAGCAAAGATGCTGCTCTGGGCCATGGCTGGGGACAAGGACAAGGCTGGAAGTGACAGGGCACCTTGGCCGGGGAGGGCCAGGGGACCAGGGAGGTGCTGACACTGGACTGCCGCAGATCTCCCTCTCCCCACGCTTTTTGCTGCGTCTCTTCCCACACGGCAAAGCCCACGGGTTGGATCATCTAATTAGGCAATAGCTGGAGATCCTCCTCGCAGGGAAATTATGTTTTAATTAAAACATTTTGGGAGTTAATCTGTGTTGCCGATTCCCCAGGTAGCAGAGCAGCCGCACAAAGACCCGTGTTCCCAGAAGACTGGAGGGCTTTCACGGGGGACATGGCAGCAGTCACAGGCCGAGGGACAGGGCTCCTGAGTGTCCCTGGTCAGGTTGAGCCCCAGAAGCAGTCGTAAAGTTATTTTTGTTGTGAATTAAAAGCCTCAGAGTAAAACCTGGTGATGAGGGAAGAGCCTGATTTGCCAGATGTGGCAAATCCCCCCAGCCCAGGAGCCCTCGTCCCTTTGCTCACGGGGATTTGCGAGGCCATCGGCTTGCCGCGAAGGGACGCAGTGGTCACCGGGACAGTGCTGTGGGGTGGCCAAGGAAATGAGTCACTTCGGGGATGTGGGGACAGCCCCCACTCAGCTGCCAGCACCAACCCCTACCACCATCGACAAGCCCTCAGCCCCCTCCAGCCCACACCCAAAACTCGTAGGGCTGGTTTGAACCCCAAAAGTTGTTGCCACTGGAAAAGCCAGGCAGAATCTCTGCCCTCAAAGAGCAAGGATGGACATGAGCATCCCTGCTCAGGGCCGGGACAGATCCACGGAGGTTGGGGCGGGCGTCCGGGCCACCTCTGGCCCTTGGCTCCTCCTGATTCATGGTGCAAGACAAGGGTGAAGAAGAGTTAAACCCTGCCCACCACCAGCACTGCCCCTCACCCCCTACCTGTCATCACCACAACAGGGACCCCAACACACTCCAGCCTTTGCCCAGAGGGATCCAAGCGTGTCTCTCCAGCACAGCACAGTCCCCCTCACTTCTCCAGCAGGCAAGGTGCAGATGCCAAATCGCCTGGGGCCTGGGATGCTCTCGGGACACACGGCTGCATCCCCGCCTAGGGTTCAGAAACGCTGTGCAGAGCTCAGCATGGTGGGCAGGGTGGGCATGTGGGACACCGAGATGGACCACTGTGCCCCGAGCCCCGGGATCCCTCTCCGGGATGGCTCCAAGGGAGTTGGCTGGCAGGCGCTGGGGGAAGGCAGGGACCTGGAGGCAGCCTGAGCTGCGACAGTCATGCCGGGAGGACGGCGAGGAACCGCTCACCCTGGGCACCTCCTTTGTCAGACAGGTCCATCCCTGGTCCGTCTGCTCCCTCCTTCCTCGCATCCCCCCGCTCTCCCGCAGCTGTTTCCATGGCCACGGAGCTGCTGCAGCAACCGCAGCGGGGTCTCCGGCACCGAGCCATGCATCCCTTCCCCAGTCACGCAGCCGGGACAGAGCCAGACCCCGGGCCCATGGGCCAGCCCCCCATGGCTGCTCCTGCATACCGACACTCGGCCTTGGGGTGTTTGCACTGGCTCGCACACGGCCGCATCCATTCTGGCACCAACACTCGCCACGTCGAGTGCACGATGCCCAAGGATGGGCTCTTCCCGTGCCCTGACAGTTCTCACGTGCAATGCACCACCTCTCACATGTCTCTGCGTTACTTCTTGCACGAGGATCCATTTCTTGCACGTGTGTGGCACAGGAGGGACAAGACCCAGAAGAAGGGATGCTGTCACAGTGCAAGGCAATGCTACCTACACATGAATTGCTTGCAGCAGCAGACAGAGGAGAATCTCTGCCAAAAAAACAGGCACTGCCCTCTCTCCAGCTGCAAGGGGTGCACCTGTGGCCGTCTCTGCTGGGAGCACTGGTGTTTCCAGGTGCATCACCCTGAGATGCCCCAGCTCCAGAAGATGCTGCAGGCAAATCAACAGGTCACCTGAGCCTGAGCCACATCTGCCCTATGCTCTGGGCTGACCTGGGGCAAGTTCCTGCCGATGGCACCCTGCCCCATCTCCCCAGCCCTTGCGGCGCTGCAGAGAAGCTCCCTGCAGACCTTCAGGGAGGCCCTGCACTTGTGCCGGGGGCTGCAAGGGCTACCGGACCATCCCCAACACCCTGGCTCAGGGATGGGGAAACCGAGTCACACGCTGCTTCTCATACCCCAAAACCACTGGCTCTTTCCCCAAGCCCAGCAAAGCTGTGCAGGCCACAGGGACACTCAGGGGACATGTGCAAGGTTGTCACCAACACAGCTTTACCTGCACGCCTCATGCACGGCTGCTCCGGACCATCAAACACAGCAGGGTGGCAGTGGCAGGGCCAGTTCAGCCACAGAGGCTAAAAATCCAGTCTCTGCCAGCCAAAAACTTTGGCTACACCTACGCAAGCAACCCAGGCTCAGCACAGACACAGATGGGAACATCTAAATCATGGTGACCACACGTCATTACCAAATGCCTTAGGGGTGACCCAAGGGAGTGTCAGCAGGGAATGAAAGGCTGGTGACCAGGAGACATGGAAGGTTGTGTCCCTGAGCCAGGAGACTGGGGTTTGCGTGTGAAGGAAATCCCCTTAGAGCCTCTGATACGTGCCTTAATTTCCCTGGGGAACCTATCATTTCCTAACGCACCCGATAAACACGCTGAGAAAACACCTGTGTGCGGCAGGAACGGATGTGTACCTTCATGATCTTCATATTCTTTTGCAGATATTGACACTATGTATAACCATACTTTATCTATGTTAGTTTATCTGTGTATCTGTGACTTTACTACCCTACCGGGATGTGATTTTAACTATACTGCCCCAATTATTGCTTGTCAAGTACTGTCAACTAACTATATCCTCTAACCCTAATCTCTAATGGAAGAGTTTTTGCAGCACGCAGCCTTACATCAACTATTGAAGCAGAGGAGGGAGCAGGCACAACAAATGTTAATATCTGTCCACCACAGGTCATGCAAATCCTAGAATGTGCTCAAAAAATAGTCAAATGTAGCTGGTGGGATCTCCTTTAGGGTTGTCTCCCCCCCCCCCCCAGGAATATTCAACGTTTTACTTCATCCTTCAGTTGTTATCTTTGTTTTAGGTATTTTTTTTATTTGTTTTAGTGACCTCTTTACATATTAGTAGCTGGTTTTTGGCCTGCACTATTCTGATGGTTTATTGGTGCACCACCGTATTGACTCAACATGACCCATCATTGCTCCATGACCAAACTCCCCTCCATGCCTGACACCCCCAGGGAAGGAGGTGGGAGGCATCGACATCGGCCTTGGCCTTACACCACCACAACAAGATGACCACCCTTTCCCCAGCAAACAAGGGGTGAAATGCAAGGCTACCATTGCCTCACAAAGTATTTCCAGGCCCCGTACATGCCATGGACAGAACCAGCATGGAAAGGGAGAAGATGTGGAATGTGATGATGGTTTTACAAGCCCAAATGGTGCTTCCGCAACACAACAATTAAAAAGGACAGTCCCATCAGGGAATGTGGGATTCCTCAAACCTGGTCGGCTGGTCTAAGTTGCTTGTCCAGAGAAGAAGCCATGCCCTGCTCCCTGCCTGATATCCATGGTCGTGTAAGTCTTTGCATGCCCGGATATTAAATCTAGTCCCGTATTAGTGAATTACTGGATTTGCTGTCATTATGACCTGGATAATTGCACTACTGATCTGTATTTATTGCTGTACTGTTATTTAGAGATAAATTGTTTATCCCTAAAGCTGATGGTCTGGTGTCTGTTGTCATATCCTGAACGTATAAGTCGGCAGGGCTGCTGTAAGGCCTTACACTGCCCAACCTCGGTAAGGAGTTGGCACACTGCTAAGCTACCTCCCCCGTCCTCCTGTCCAGGCACAGAGGGGCTCTGTTCCTCCCAACCCAGAGAAAACCCCACAGAGGGCTTTATGTCTGTAGCAAAACAAAGAGAAAAAAAAATTACCTTCTTTTTTTCTCCTCTTTTCCAAACTAAAGGACATGCTTGGCCCAGGATGAAATGCCCAAAGAAAACCCCAACTTCATCTCTCTCATGCCGCTGGGATCGGGGCAGGGCAGACTCGCCTCCTGCATGGCAGTGGGAATTATAAGCCCATTCCTATGCTGCTACTGAGCAGGTAGGGTCCCTGATAGCTTGGGAGAGGGGACAGTGCCCTGGACCAAGGCGAGGAGCTGCCCAGAGATGTCCCCACTGGCATCTCAAGGAGGAAGGGCTGAATTCACCAAAACAGCTGCCAGATAGATTTGTAAGAAACAATAACACCCATATGATCAGGAATGAGTGTACACGGATGCATAGGACCAGCGGAGGAAGGGTTAAAGGAATCGGCTTACACTGGCAGAGAGATCTGTGCCTGGTTTCATCAAGCAGCCAGACAGTGGGAAGATGAAGAACAAACCGAAGATAACAAAGCTAAAGATAAGGTGACATGAAGATGAAGAACAGAGCTGGAGCCATAAAACACCCAGAGACGGATAATGGCAGGACTCTTTTGGGAAAGATTTATGAGACCAGATAATGAGGCAGAAGATCCCAAACAGCCCATAACAGACCTGTCAAAAAGCAGCTTCCCATTGCCAGTCAGGAGGAAGTCAGAAGGGGGGACACGACAGCCAGCGTCCGTGGCCCATAGCCCATAGCATACACTAGTGACCCCCAGCACCCACTTCTGCCACCCCCACTTCCAAACCGGGCCTCTCGCCAGCCAGACACATGCTCCCAGCAGGATGTGGCGGCGGAGGGGGGGGTCACAGGATCCCTAAGCTTAGGGCACCTCAACCCCCTCCCGTGTCCATCTTTATCCTGATGGTAAAGTCCCCCAAGACCCGAGAGATGCTCAAACAATATGGGCCCTGCCCGGGGACCTCCTCGCCGAGAGGTGGCCGTGATCCCCCTGGGAAGAGGACCTCAAACCCCCCAGCCATGTGTGTCCCCTCCCTGTACCTTTTCTTCGAGGCATGGTGCAAAGGTTCCCCTTCTTGACAGGATCTTGCTGGACTACAAGGAGCAAATAAGGACATGATTTACAACCAGAGTCCCCGAGGATGGCCCTGCCCCAGGCTAGCCCCTGCACAGGGATGGGCCCCTCTACCCAGACCCCGTGGGCCGTGTCCTGGGGTGCCACGGGGCCACCACCAGCTCTGCTGTCACCTGAGGCCACCAGCAACATTGTCCCCTCAAGAACCTGTTTTATGAGGGGTCCATCCTCAGGGAGGGCCCATTCCTCCCCCCCACCAAGAACTGAGTCAACACCCAACCCAGCAGACCCTAATCAAGACCAAACCAATAACTTCCATCCAACCCCCCCCCCCCCGCCCCGAAAGGTTGTGAGCTGCATCCCGCCCAACCTCCCCAGCCCGGCCTATTCTCAATCCCGCTGGCACCCAGCTGAAGCAAGACAGCGGGCAACACCTCCCCATGGCCATGCAGCAAGTCTGGGGGGGGGGGCACAGGAGACGTAACCTCCAACCGCTCTACCTGGAGCTCTCCAGGGCCACTCCAACCCTCACAGCTCGGCCCGTGACGGCCTGGGAGCGGCCAGGACAAGACGATGCGAAGCGGTGCTGCTGCTTTCAAACCCCAGGAGGTGCTGGGACAGGGCAGGGGACATGCTGCTGAGAGCAGGGGCAGAGGGCTGGCTGCGCCAGAGGTGTGCTCTCACCCCTGCTCCCCTGGGGCGGCCAGGGGACCCGGGACCGGGCCTGTCGCTTCTCTACGGCACCTCACTGCCGACACCCAGGGCAGTGCAGGCAGGGCAGAGATGGCGGGCAGGGGACCCGAACCCGCGTCCTTCCACTCTCCGCCGCGCCTCACTGCCGCCCCCTGCAGGACGGGAACGGCTCCTGGCACGGCGGCGCGCGCCAAACGTTCTCGCCAAATCTCGCGAGAACTTCGGGCTGGGGGGGGGGCGGAAGTCTCGCGAGAGCTGAGGCGCAGGGCGGTGAGGCGGCCCCGGGCCCGCGGCGCTCCTTCTCTCCCTCCCTCCCGCCTTCCTTCCTTCCTTTCGGCGCCCCAACCGGGCCCGGCCCGGTCCCCGCCGCCCCGGCCCGCCATGGAGGCGAATCCGCCGAAGCGGAAGGAGACGCGCAAATCGCTACGGATTAAAGTCATCTCCATGGGCAACGCGGAGGTGGGCAAGGTGAGGCGCTGCGATTGGTGGGTGGGCGGTGGCGAGCAGGCCAGCTATCCAATGGGAAGCAGGGTGCAGGCGGCCGCGCTGGTAGGGAGGCCGCGGATTGGTGGCTGTGCCGGCCGGCGGGAGCCAATCAGGGGCAGGTCGCGCCGTTCGGTGCGAGGCGGGAGGTTGGCGCGAGTGGAGGATTGACAGCTCCGGGGGTGGGGCCGCACGCCGTAACGCCGGGTTTTATTGGCTGCGTGTAAGGGGCGGGGCCTACGGGGAGGGGAGGGGCCGCGCTCTTCCGCGCGTAGCGGGTGTCATGGCGGCGCCCGCGGCCTCAGCTGTCAGCGGCCTCCTCCGTACCCGCCGCCCCCCGGGGCAGGCCCGGTGCGGGGCTCACCGTGCCTCTCCGCCCCGGCGCGGATGGTCGGTGGTCAGGGCCCGGCCCCACGGGCCCGCCAGGCCCCAGAGCGTCCCCCCCCCCTTTCTCTGTGGGGTGGGTCCCTCCGTGATCCGGCTGCTGAGGAACACCCGTTCCCGTGTCCGCTCCCCGCAGAGGGAGCCCGCGTGACCATGTTCGGGCCACAGATACCGTAGTGCAGCGCCTGAGGGTAGAAAGTGAGGATCCAGCCCTTAGTGCCTTGCTGGAGGGGACTCGGAGGCTGCTGGGGGAATCCCACCCCTCCCCAGTTTGGCTTTAGTCAGTTTCCTCAGGAGCCCCCTTTCCTCCTGCTGTGGCGAATGACACAGCTCTTCTCTGGGATGTTGTTTCTTCTTCCAGCCAGGTTCTGTTCTGAAGCGCTGCCCTTTTTTTGTCTGCTGGTTAAATGTAGTCCCGTTAAACTGCTGACAGCACAAGGGCTCCCTTGTGGGCAGACAAATGCCTCACTTGATAGTAAGAAAATCCAGAAGGATCTTGCAGGACAGAGTGAGTGAGCAAAGAGGTGGCAGGTGACATTTATCCTTATGGCATTTATCTCATGATGGCTAATAGCAGTCGACTCCTCTGCTCTCTCTAAACAGTATCTCTGCCAGTCAGGGGCAGAATTGGGGCTGGAGGGACGTGGTGTGACCCTGAATGTCCTTCTCGTGCTGCCTGCTCAGGCTGCCAAAATATTCTTCATGGCTTTTGGGGAGCTGGCTGCCCCCAGGCCCTTGAACACACAGCTCCTCCGGGCTGGATGTTTTCTGTAGGGGAATAAATCAGTTTCTTGGCACTCCTATCTCCAAACAGGTAAGGAATAACTGTCACCTGGGGCTGGGATCCTGGGTTTTCCTTCCTTTGCAGAAAGAAAACTGCTCCTGGTAAAGGTTGATCCTTTGGTTGTGGGTTAATTAGCTAGTTTAGGGACTCAGGGCAGAGTTGATGTCTCTGCAGACATCCAGTTGGCTGGGGGCTGTCGGTGAATTCCCTGTTAATGTGAATATTATGGTGTACGGTGCCATCCTGCTGAGACTCCCTTTTCCTTTCTCCCAGAGTTGCATTATAAAGCGTTATTGTGAGAAGAGGTTTGTTCCCAAATACCTGGCGACTATTGGTATTGACTACGGCGTCACAAAGTAAGCACCTTCACGGTGAGGAGCCACAGGTACCGGGAGAGTGGGATGAGCTGGGTGGTTGCAGACAGCAGGAATGGGCCTGCTAGGGCCTGGGCAAGGTGTCTGCTGTGTGCGGCACTGGTCTTCACAGGGGCAGAGGGAACATGTGCAGTGGGGCTGTCCCGCCTCCTGCAACTCCTGAGTGACCACACTGCCCTGAGCCAGACACGCTTGGCTCTGCCAAGGCTGCTTAGTTTCCACAGCATAATCTGCATTTTTTCTCTAATAATAAAATAATCTGCATAATCTGCCTTCCTCTGGTAGCATAGCTCCCCATTACCATGTTACATCCAGAGCTGGTGGCGTCCTCCTTGTCTGACTGGCTGTAGGGGCAGTTTTCTGGTGATTAAACCCCGGCACGCAGAACTTCTTACTGATTTTTCTGTCGCCGATCACCCAGCTCTGTCTCTGCAGAGGGCTGGATGGGGCACAACCTGTGCAATGGCCGAGCTAGAGCCTTCTCAAGTGTTTCCCACTTCTCTTTCAGAGTGCAGGTCAGAGACCGAGAGATCAAGGTGAACATCTTTGACATGGCGGGGCACCCATTCTTCTACGAGGTAAGGCAGACCCGGCTCTGGGCAGCACGCCACAGGGCTGCCCTCAGCCAGCCCATCTCAGAAGCATTCAGCACCCGTCAGCTTTCCTCAGATGTGCCTGAAATTGGGTTTGGGGGTGGGAAACTTGAAAGTACATTTCTTAGGAGCTTCCTCTGCTACAATGCTCTCCCTTTTTTCCTGCCATGGACACCTAATGCAGGCCAGCACTGGAAACCCCTGCTTCCTCTCTGTCAGTGGTGATTCCCTGCTGCTAGGGGCTGCTGAATCCAGAAGCCTGATGGAGGTGAGGCTGCCACAGCTGCGTACTCCAAGGTCCAAAGAGTAGTGAGGCTGAGTGCGTATCCCCAGTAGGCACACATAGGCACACTTACACGAGACATATATACGTATACACATGGATGGCTGTGCAGATCAACACAGATAGAAACAGCCAGTGATAGCACAAACGGCAACAGCGGCCTCATCCTGGTCTCTGGCTGATCAGGAGAAGGAAACAAAAGTTATTAAGACTGGAACCTATAAAGCCACAAACAGCTCCGATCGATAGAAAGAATAATCCAACAACTTTCTCATAAACCATGAGTGTAAGGTTTGGCTGTGCTACTACTCATCTTGCTAACCCTATTTCAAAGTGGCTCCTTGTGCTTATGAATCTGCCCATCTTGAGGTTAAATTTACTCAGACTGGGAGATCTTTGGAGCTTACCGTGGGCATTTGTAGCATACTGGCATCCTAATCCATGACTGAAGTGCTGTAAAACACTTACAGTTGGACTAGATGGTTGTTGTAGGTCCTTTACAACGGAAATATCCTATCCTATCTTAAAATTATTTGCTACACAGTAATAAACAGTACTATTTACAAAAAGGAGCTTGGAGGATAAAACTTTAGGATTGAACGCATAGACTACAACATCCATTTTGGAGAGCTGGCACAAAGAGATGATAGTGCTCATTGCTAATCACATTTATTTTAAATTATAAACAAAGTAATAAAGCGGGCCCACAAGTGGAAGAAAGTAACATTAAATGTTTATCCAGTATAATCCTATTGTTTTAACAGTGTAATGCATACTAATTCTTAATTATAAATACACTGTTGATGCTTGGCAAAGTGTCATCCTATGACTAATAAAATATATATAGAAAGTTAGGAAAGAGCGGCTTATAACATGATAAATACTAACGTGACATAAAAAAGTGAAAATGAGGGAGGGCAAAAGAGTGAGACAACAACAAGGAATGTAATGGTTTATACTGGCCAGGTGGCTGCCTGGCTATTGACTGTTATTTATCTGGTTGCTCATAAGCCTCCCATTCCTCCCTTGTGTTCTCAGCATTTGCTTGTTGCATGCTCTGAAGTTTGGGGCACAACAAGGATTTCTGTGTTATTTGTCTCTGTGTGTAGAGCTACATGTCTTGACTTGGGTTTGTAAGTCCTGATACAGTACAAGTAACCAGTGAAATGTAATTAATTAAGAATAGCTTGGAATACAACAGGAAGCAGGGAGATTGGAGGGCAGAGCTGACAGCATAAAGAAATTGAGGGACAGAAGACTGTAAATACTCATCTGATGCAGATGTGGTCAGTAGAGGTCTTTCTCTGTAGCACAGTTGTCACTTGCAGATGTATGAGCTGCTCACATGTATTGACTTTCTGGCTATGCCATGGCCAATCCATATGAGAGACAATGAAGGAGAGAAAGACTCTGAGTCCTTGGAAAGTGTAATGTGCTTGAACTGTCCGTTTGGTGAATAAATATGTGGCAAATATTTATGGAAGAGCAACAAGACAGAAAACTGATGCTGCTTTGCTGCTTTGTTTGGGTTTGTATTTTCACCATTTAATACTTGTAGTAAGCCTCTGGTGTATAATTGGGTTTATACTAAAATATAAGTAAACAGGGAAAAATAAAAACAAAAAACCCTGCCAGGCACAAGTATAAATTGGGAGAGGAGTGGCTGGAGAGCAGCTCTGCAGAAAGGGATCTGGAGGTGCTGGTCGACAGCAGGCTCAGTATGAGTCAGCAGTGTACCCTGACATCCAAGAGGGCAAACCGCATCCTGGGGGGCATCAAACACAGCATGACCAGCTGGTAAAAAGAGGGGATTATCCCTCTGTATTCAGCATTGGTGCAGCCTCATCTTGAGTACTATGTGCAGTTCTGGGCCCCACAATTGAAGAAGGATGTGAAGGCCCTTGAATGCGTCCAGAGAAGGGCAACAAAGCTGGTGAAAGGGCTGGAAGGAATGCCCTATGAGGGGTGGCTGAGGACTCTGGATTGGTCTGGTTTGGAGAAAAGGAGGGTGAGGGGAGACCTCATTGCTCTCTGCAGCTTCCCAAGGAGGGAAAGTGCTGAACTCTTCATCCTGGTATCCAGTGATAGGACGCGTGGGCATGGTTCAAAGCTGCGCCAGAGGAGATTCAGACATTTGGACAATGCCCTTAATAACATGTTTTAACTTCTGGTCAGCCCTGAAGTGGTCAGGCAGTTGGACTAGATGATTGTTGTAGGTCCATTCCAAAGGAAACATTCTGTTCTATTCCAATATCTGTCCTGTAGCTGACCTTAGGCCTTCATCCAGCAGCTGTCCTGGGGATCCTCGGTCTCCCCAGTTGCTGGCACTGGGCATACAAGCCCCAGAGGCTGAAGCCCTGCTCCGGCTGCTGGTACAGACCCCCTTATGCACACCCACAGGCACAGACAAACATCCTGCGGATCCTTCCAGTAGCCGGGCTTAGACATGCAGTCTGTCCAGTGACTAACCCTGGATCCTCGCTCTCCCCTGCTGCCTCACGCCCAGGGACCCACACGGGTGTCTTGGTTGACTCCCAGACTTTCCAGTCTCCCCAGGAGTTGGTCTGACGCCTTGTCTGCCATTGTGCATCTGTGCTCTTTTGTGTGTAGGTGAGTATTTTATGGGCTGATCGCTCTCCTCTGGCAGCACAATGAGGGTATTATTGGGGTTCCCCCGTCTGTCCTTTTTCTCTGATCTTCTGGTTGTGTGGAGATAAGATTTTTATCACAGAATCTAATAGGTGCTAGGTAAATGGTGATCCCCCAAATCTGCTGGGCTGTGTGCTCTCAGCCTGGCTGTCACTGATGCCAGCGCCCTGCCTTTGTCCCCGCAGGTGAGGAACGAGTTTTACAAGGACACGCAGGGGGTCATCCTGGTCTACGACGTTGGACAAAAGGAGTCTTTCGATGCACTGGACGCGTGGCTGGCTGAGATGAAGCAGGAGCTGGGCCCCCACGGGAACATGGAGAACATTGTCTTCGTTGTCTGTGCGAACAAGGTGGGCTGTGGTGAGGAGTCAGGCTGCGGTGCGGTCCTGATCTCCGGCCCTCAGGGCTCGTTGTGTTCTCAGCTTGAGCCCAAGCTGTTGAGCTCCAGCTGCAGCAAGGGAAATGTTGTTAGGTTGTAGGGAAGACTTCGTAAGAGCCAGGCGTGCGTGTGAGGAATGCTGGAGACCACATTTCAATGGGGTTTTGAGAATGTGGTGGCCACACATCAGTCAGGAAGGTATCAAGTAGAGGTGACATTGTCTCTGGACTAGATAAACTCTCAAAGGCCTTTTCACTTGAATCTTCTGTGCTTTCTTTCCATGCTGCCTCCATCCCTTCAGGATAAGCAAACAGCCTCTCCAACCAGACAGGCCCCTTACCTGCTGTTAGACGATCAGCCTTGGAGCTGTGTTCCTCCAGCTGCCACTGCAGACCCTGGCTGAGCTCTGATCTCTGCCTTTTCTCCCGGTCTAGATCGACTGCACCAAGCACCGCAGTGTGGATGAAAGTGAGGGGCGGCTCTGGGCAGAGAGCCGGGGCTTTCTTTACTTTGAGACATCGGCACAAACAGGAGAAGGAATCAACGAGATGTTTCAGGTGAGGCAGAGTGAAGGTGGTGAGGGCACAGACACTACACTGAGCCAGGATTTGATGGCAGAATGTCTCCTGAACTGCCTGGATCCCACAAAACCTGTTGGCCCTCTGCCCCAGAGGTGTCTTCCCAGTGAAATGCCACCCTGAGAAAGCCATAGCTGTTCCGCTGAGGTTCAGTATTGGTCCTCCCAGTCCTGAGCTGGCCCTAGCATTGCGTTGCTCAAAGCTGATGATCCCTCTTGCTGCACTGGGAACATGATGCAGAGATGGCCATGTCACCTTTTCAGGTCTGGCACTGAGCTGAAGTGGGTTTGAGATAAATGTGGGGCCTGGCCTCCTCCTCAGTCTGTTCTGTGGTCCTTGCAGGGACCGGATCCCCCCCCAGACTGGGGTATCTCAGTCCCCCGTGGCCCAGGCCATGGCGCGTGAACATTCAGCAGTTGTGCAAGTGCTCCGCTGTGCTTCGGAGGATGAGCCCGCAGCCAACGAGGGCAGTGGGGTCTCCTATGCACTGCCTCCGCTTCTGGGGACCGTTCCTTCCTGCTGACTCCTCCCTGTGTCCGCAGACTTTCTACTCCGCCATCATTGACCTGTGTGACAATGGCGGGAAACGCCCTCCTTCCAACATAGGGGTCGGCTTCACCAAAGAGCAGGCAGATGCCATTCGCAGGATCCGCAACAGCAAGGACAGCTGGGACATGCTGGGAGTCAAACCTGGAGCCACAAGGTGAGGGAGACTTCAGCATTTGCCTTGCTGGCTGTAATCTGTCTGACCTGGCAGGCTGGTTGCATCTATGGTCTCTTAGTGACCTGCCTGCTGATAAGCTCACCTTGGTTTATATAGCAGCTGGGCACAAGTATCTAGCCACAAAATTGAGGCGGTAGAAAAGAAACCCTCATCCTGAGCACCAAATTTCCCCTTTTAACAGGCAAGCCAGGCTGGAGGCAAGGGGGGAATGATGAACATGAGAATTCCAGCCCTGCCAGCTGCCCGGTCTTGCATCCTGCCTCCTAGGCTGAGCCATCTCTGGTCACTCACTTGCCAGATGCGCTTGGAGCAGCTCCAGCTTTACTTTCCTTGCTTTCCAGGTCTGGAGAAGCTTTCAGGCTGCTGTAAGGCTGCTGCCCACATTATCAAAAAGGGATTGATGTTAGAGCTCTTCCACCTGGAAATGGTACTCCCACAAGACAAGCTTTCTCTTGTCTTCCTTGGAGGACCTCTGGCCAGGTGAAATTGGTCATTGCCTGTGTAAGGGGTATTGGATATTGAATCTCCCAGTTCTGCTGTATGACTTGGGCAACTAAAACAAGCTCTCAGAGCTATGCCTTGCTTTCTTTTCTCTGAAACACAAGGACTACCCTTGTATACTCCTTATGGAGGGGCCAGAGAGTGGATTTTTGGAAAACATGTAAGATTTGGGACTCGTACATCCTCCCGTTGGCTCTCTGAAATGTAGGTATTGAGTCTAACCCCTCCCCCAGCCCCCTGTCATCCACAGAGAGAGATCAGCAGGGCAGTTTGTGCTGTGATCACCAGCACGGATGGACTCACCTCCCTCAGGAGATGCCCCCCTCTCTCCACGGCCTGCAGCTGGAGCCGAGATGTCTGCCTTAGACCAGACACCCAAGGCTTAAAGGGCTGAAGTGATGTGCAATGCCTTCGCCCAGAGCGTGTAGGCGGTTTGATGCGAAGCTGAGTCAGGGTGCATGTGCCCCCACGCTGTCTCCCAGCTTTCTGTTCTTGTGGTGCCGGAGACTCAGCACACCAAGGCACATGTCGCAGGCACGTGTCTGGCATGGTGGGAGCATTCGTGCTGGCACAGTCTCATGGTGGAGACGGTGTATCTGCCCCAGGAGAGGGAATCTCCCCCTCGTCTGCTCGTGCCACACCAAGAAGTGCCCTGTGTGCTTTTCTGCAGCTCTTTCTCTATAGCATCACCTCCAAAGCCTGGAGGTCCTTAGTGCCAGTGAGGGAAGGGTTCAAAAGTGTCTACACAGGACCTTTGAGGACAGGGAGAGCTCCTGGCCCTGCTGTGCTCTGCCAGCGTGGCAAGGCTGAGCCGGGCTGTGTGTTGCATGGGTCCCCTCACTCTTGTTGTGTCTTCTAGGGATGAAGTGAACAAAGCCTATCGGAAGCTGGCCGTGCTGCTCCACCCTGATAAGTGTGTGGCTCCCGGCAGCGAGGACGCCTTCAAAGCTGTGGTGAACGCCCGGACCGCGCTTCTCAAAAACATCAAGTAGGGAACAGAGCCACTTGGAGCTGGAAACCTTCCCCTCTTCCCAGCTATCTCCCAGGCAGCTGTACAGCCGTGGGGCACCCCTCTCCTCCTCACGCTTACTGCTGGCATGGACACAGACGCTCCCAGCACTGGCTGTGGGAGCAGGACTGCATCCGACCATAGTGTGCTTGCCGTGTGCTGGAAAGGGGGCAGAGTGCTGAGGAGGGGAGAGGGACCCCAGAGCCCTCCCCTGCATCTGTGGTTGGTGCAAGTGCTGAAAGCAGTGAGGTCCCCAGCTTCCCGGCTGTGTTATACCTCCTGGGAGTTACCAGCTGTGGAGGGGCCTGGCTGCGTGGCTGTAACCTGTGGATGCAGTGAGGGCAGAGCGAGATCTGACCTGAAAGCTACTGCGCCTGAAAGCATTGGCGTCGTGGATGGAGGATGCCCAGGAGGGGTAATGGGTTGTCAGTCCTTCTGGGTTATCCTAGAACCACCTCTGCAAGGCTGCCCGTGCTGAAAGCTGCACGGGCACTGCTGAGCACCGGGGTGGTTCAGCATCCCAGGCGAAGTTGGCTCCTTCCAGCTGACACCCAAGGATGCTGCTTTTGGCAGTGAGAAGAAGGGTGGCTTGCTTGAGGAAACCTCTCTGATACTGCAGGGAGAAACTGGCTCCAAGAGTGTCCTTTTCCCCTTCCTCCCCAAGCTGTCGTGGTGCCAAGAATGGTCTCTTTGGCAGGACAAGGGCTTTCCCCGAGGCACCCACCTCCTCATCGCAGCACAGAGTCTCCTGCCACCACCTCCTTCCATCTCCCTGAGCTAAACTCGTCGGGAAGAGCCCCTAAGGCTGCAGTCCCTCAAGCCACGCGCTCCCTCTCCCAGCCCTCCGCTTGCAGCATGCTGGTGAGCTCTGGGTAGGTGCCACTAGCCCCCGTGAGGGACTGTCCTCTGGTGTGGGTGGCCCTAGCTATTTTCAGGCAGGGTGAGGGTGTTGAACCAAGGAGGAGGCAATTCAGCCCACAACACGGCTGCCTGTGAGCTCTGCCCTTCCTCCCCTCAGCCAGCCTCATCTCCCGAGCTTCACCCACTCCACAGAGCTGCGTGGGTGCCTGCGATCTGCCCGCTCGCTTGGCCCCACGACACTCTCGGGTGAGGTGAGCGGTGGAGCGGGCACGTTCTCCCCCAGCCCTCTTCTCCCAGCAGCAATGCATCGCCCTTCTTTGATGGTTGTGTTAGGGGTTGCGGATCAGCAGGTGGGTGTGGGTTGCTCCCTCCTAGTCACAGCTGCTGTTTGGATAATCTTGTTGATTTAGAGGGGAGCATTGCTGGTCACCCCAACAAGTGCTTGTAGAGGCTTAAGATCTGGCCATTGTGTTCCTGAGGGAGGTCAGAGCCATGATGGCTGCCAAGCTCTTAGGGGACAGTAAATGGGAGAGTCCCTGGGCTCTCATCATTTTGTCAGGACCCAGTTTTATTTTCTTGCTGCTGTATGAGCTTGGCAGGGAAGGTCAGGATGCTAAGCTACAAAGTGAAAGCCACTGAGTGTGTGCCTATGTGTCCTTACCCCACCCTACAGGTATCCTGTTCGAGAGTGTTTTCTCCTATGGTCAGTGCAATATTTTTTTTCACTTCAAGGCAGCTTTTCTATGTTTCACCTTCAAAATATATCATAAATCAACAGTGGATTCCCCCCGCCCCTTTTTGGCAGCAAGGATTAAGGGACTTTAAAGCCAGTATCATTTTGCTCTCGCTCTGGTTTCTGGTGCTGGGTTGCTGGGAAGAAGAAATAAGCTGTCCTGCTGGGAAGCACTTTTTGCTCCTCCGGTGTAGAAATAACCAAGGGGAGACATTGCTAGAAGAGGTTAATGTTAAAAATAGCTCCATTTTTCCTCTCCCAGATGTATAAAAAGCTGGGCTGGGGGAGATCAGCAGGGCAGGCATTGGAGCTGTGGTAAGTTACACTGATGGGGTCTTGTTCCACATGTTTTAAAATGCTATGGAGTTCACCGGAAACCTCTCCACTTGTCTAGTGGAGGAAACCACTTAATTCTGGCTTCAAACCTATTTCTCTGTATTTTTTTTCCATTGAGGTGGGTAAATAATTCTGTTGCTGAATGGTGCACTTCACTTAAAGGGTGTGATCTCAGTGCCTGGAGTGGTTTAAAGGCGTCCTCTGTTCCTGCTGCTCAGGGGCTCTCCAGGTCTATTGTGCCACGCACGGTCCCTCCTGTTTGCTCCTCAGGTGACTCTGGCCACCGGTCTTGGGGTTTCTGCTGTCTGTTTACAGAGCTGACCGGATGTTTGGAGACGATTACACACGCATGTCACGTCTAGCGATGCCGGTGACCTTCTGAGTTGTGTTATTTTTATAAATTAGACCCCCCTTTGGAACAAAGGAAGCCCTGTGAGCTGTCCTGCCGCGGCGACTGCCTGCTGTTAATGTTTAATTGCCCTTTGACTCATTTCTCTCCTCCCCAGCTGGGTCTGGCCGAGGCTGGCAGTGAAGAGCTGCCCTCGAGGGTGATGATGGAGGCTGTGAATCAACTCTGCAGGAGTGGGAGCTGGGTAAGGGATCAGTGCAGCCCTGGGAGTCCCATGGGGACGTGATGTGGGATGCACCCAGCTGCGGTGGAGCCTGGCTCTGGTCAGGGGACCCAGAGGCAGAGGGGCAGCTCCTTCCTTGCTCCATGCACGCACACCTCTGCACCAACACCCCCAGTAGTGTGCTTCCTCCACGCCATCTCCATCAGAACCCCAAGCTCCAGATCCCTCCAGCAAGGCTGCCACCATCCAGGCTCTGTCTCTGGCCTGTGAGTCCCACATCCTCCCGCCTCATGCGAAGAGCGAATCCTGCTGCTGAAGCGTCCGTCCTGCAGCGAAGGCACCGGCATCCGAATCCCAAATGAAGGGACTTCCCACTCAGCATCCAGAAATGCAGCCAGGAGCCACCTCTGAAGATCTCTGGGAAAGGAAAGCCTCCCTCCGTGTGCCCAGAGGCACTGCCCTGCCTGCCTGCCCTCTGCCTGCCTGCCTGTGCTTGGTGGAGTTGGCAGGCAGGGAGGACATGAGGATTTCTGGTCTGGCCCTGCGCCCAACAGCCACGATCTGCTCCTTGCTGACGCTCCAGGCTCCTACACCCTCTAACATGCCGAGGCAGCGCCCGGGGAACGAACCCTTCCCTGAGACGAGGCTACACTCATCCTGCTTCACGAACCAGTGCTGGGTCCCCTTGCTGGTCTTCAGGCCAGTTTTGCTGGTCTTCTGACCAGTTAATCTTCCCAACCAGGGCCCATCCAGCATGCCCTGCCTGTGGCCAACCTGGGATGGGTTGGCCTGGGCTCCCTGGGCCAGGCCCAGTGGGACATGTCCCACCGTGGGTGGCCAGGGCTCGTGTCCCTGTCCCGTGCTGGCCAAGGCATGGAGAAGGCTGGGCAGCCCAAGCCTTTGCCTGCACCCTGCTCGCTTGTGCTGCAGCAGGCCAGGGATAACCCCAAGCTTGCCCGGAACCCTCTGGGGAGCTGTGGCTTTGGTGCTCTCGTTTTAATATTAATTACTGCACAGAAGCAATTACTTCCCCTGGCAAAGCAGCCAGGGTGGCCTCTCAGAGCTGCTGGGGCGAGGATGCGTGGGAGCGTAGTGCCTCTGGCCGTGCAACGGCTCGGTGGGGCTGGGGGTGGTTCTCCCGGGTATCGGGGAGGGCTCCTCGCAGCGTGGTCTGGGGCATCTCCATCGGCTCCGAAATGCAGCTGGTTTTCCAGATCCAGGGGAGCAGGCGGTGGCTGAAACACGGGTAAGAGGAGGCGGAACTTTCTGAAGAGGTTTCGTTGGGGTACGGGTCAGGTTGGGGGGTGATTTGGGCAGCCTAGATGAAGGGGGACATGCGGTGGGGACGCATCGGGTTTCTCTGCTCCCCTCTGGGGCAGTTGGAAGGTGGCTGTGACCCCCAGAGAGGGCCGTGGGGCCAGCGGAGCCGGGCAAAGGACAGGCCGGCAGGTTGTATGGCTGCGTATGGCCTCGGCACCCTGCGCATCCCCTGGGGTTGGGGTCCCCGGCACCCAGCGAGGCTGTAGGCAGTGGGTTCAAGATAGGTGGGGTGCAGCC
>JANXJC010000017.1:28736528-28748952 GCA_027564655.1 Leptodon cayanensis | reverse complement strand
CCTCCCCTCTGCATCTTCACCCTTAGTCCCTGCCCTTATTTCTTGCAAGCTCCAAGGCAGCAGGATTTGTCCCCAGCTGTGAACAGCATCTCTGGCTCTTCTCCAGGGAAGCCCACCCAAGGGCTCTCCAGGACCACGTCAGTGCAGAGAACACCTCCATCTCGCCCCCATGGTTGGGGGTGGGCAGCAACATGGTGGCCCTAAGGCCCATGCCTATCCCGCAAGGGTCCTGTTTGTACCTCGGAGCAGGTCTCGTCCCCAGTTAGGGCTTCACCTTGTCCCAGAACCTTCTTGCAGGCTATCCCCAAGCCCAGACCAGTGGCCGGGATGCTCCCAGCATTGGAGGGGACCCATTGGTGGTTGGGAACTGGAGGTGCAGCCCTATCTCTCCACCCGCAGGTGGAGAAGCTGGCCAGGACCCTCTTCCTCTGGAAGATCGATGTCCATGACCAGAAGGAGCGGGTCTACGAGATGCGGCGCTGGAACGAGGCCCTTGTCACCAACATGCTGCCCGAGCACGTGGCCCGGCACTTCCTGGGCTCCAAGAAGCGGGATGAGGTGAGGGGCACCCGGGAGGGGGTATTTGCCCCCATTTTGAAGGCAGGGGGTGGGTGGGGCATCCTCCAGATCTGGAGGCTTTTCCATAGGCTCTGGCTGAGCATCTTTGGTTGGATGAAGATGATGTTTTGTCTACACAAGGTGAGGTTGCAGAGCACCCTCATTTTTTCACATGTGCCAAGGGAAGGTGGCTTCACGGGAGGGGTTTGGGTTTGCCGGAGGTGCTGGTGTCATGCATGGGCACGTCCCCAGCTCACGGCCGCTGTCCCATCCCATCCGCAGGAGCTGTACAGCCAGTCCTACGATGAGATCGGTGTCATGTTTGCCTCCCTCCCCAACTTTGCCGACTTCTACACGGAGGAGAGCATCAATAACGGGGGCATTGAGTGCCTGCGGTTCCTCAACGAGATCATCTCTGACTTTGACGCGGTGAGTCGGGATGGAGCTGGCCGTGCGGATGGTGCGGGGCTTGGCCAGACCTTCCCTTCCTGCCCCATCTGGAGGCAGAAGGACCTGCCATGGCCCCAGGGTGCCTGAGGGTCTTGTCTCCACGGCTCAGCTCCTGGACGAACCCCAATTCCGGTGCATCACCAAAATCAAAACCATCGGCAGTACCTACATGGCTGCTTCTGGAGTGACCCCCGATGCCAACGCCAATGGCTACAGCGCCAAGGTGAGGGGGCACCGTGGTGGGGGGGACAGCGGGCAAGGGGTGGGCAGGCCTGACCTGCGCTGCCGTTGCAGAAGGAGACCCTCTCGGATAAGGAGCGCTGGCAGCACTTGGCCGACCTGGCCGACTTTGCCTTAGCCATGAAGGTGACGCTGATGAACATCAACTACCAGTCCTTCAACAACTTCATGCTCCGCATAGGCAAGTCCGGGAGCGTGGGGCAAGTTCTGCCTCGGCGTCCCCAGTCCCTCCTTCCCCACGAGCGGTGGGACACTGGGCAGCAGCTGTAGTTCAGCAGCCGAAGGCAGCAGGGCTGGTGGGGGCCCTCATTGCCCCAACCCATCCTGTGGGACAGACTCTCCTGCAGACCAGGATGTCCTGTCCGTGTCACCAGGCACGGAGGTGATGCCGGCTCCCTGTCTTGCACAGGCATGAACAAGGGGGCCGTGCTGGCGGGCGTCATCGGCGCCCGCAAGCCACACTACGACATCTGGGGCAACACGGTGAACGTGGCCAGCAGGATGGAGTCCACCGGCGTGATGGGGAACATACAGGTAGAGCGACGAAGGGGTGACAAATCGGCAACCCGTGGTGGGGCTGCAGCCCTCAAAACACCCCAGGCTTTGGGTGGGAGGGGGAAAGTGCTGGCAGGAGCATACGGGAGGGTTGGGGCTGGCTGAGGGGCTCCCACCAGCTGGGAATGGGGTAGGGTGATGCTCAAAGAAGGGCACGCCAAGACAATGGGGTGGGAGCCAGGCTGGGGGGTAGACCTGTTGTCCGAGTGGCACATGGGGGGTCCCTGCTCCCCACGTCAGGCAAGGACCCCCCCCAGCCTCCCGCTGTGTCCACTTGTCCCCACAGGTGGTGGAGGAGACCCACCTCATCCTGAAGGAGTACGGCTTCCGCTTCGTGCGCCGGGGAGCCATCTACGTCAAGGGCAAAGGGGAGCTGCTCACCTTCTTCCTCAAGGGCCGGGAGAAGCAGGGCTCCTTCATCAACGGCTCCTCCGTCACCCTGCCCCATCAGGTGGTGGACAGCTCGTGAGGGTCCGGCGCCCGCCCGCCACCACAGCCACCGCCTCCCGGCGCTGAGCGGGGCGGCTCCGGGGTGGGGGACCCAGCACCTGCTGCTGGGGACATCCATCCCACCGCGGTCCGGATCCGAAACCAAACTCGAGAAACCAACCCCTTCGCACGACCCTTTCCGAGCCCCCCCCGCCGGAGGTTTCTGGTTGGGGGGGGGTTTGCTCCATTGCGCCTGCGGCAGAGCAGGAGGGAGACGCGGGGCTGCCCCGGTGGGCTTCTCCGGCCGTTCACGCTGGCCTGCACGCGCACGCAAGCTCGCGGCCCCCGGCGGGCACGGGGCCAGGGACACGCGCTGCCTTTCCCCGGGCGTCCCGGGCTTCACCGGGCAAGCGGCCGCACCATCGGCCGCGCCGGGTGCACAGCATGACGTTAAAGTAGCATGACGGGCCCCGGCCGCCGCGCGCTTGGCACGAGGAGATCCAAACTCAGGGCCGGATGGGAAGACACCACGTCTCTCCTGCGTGCCGGCAGCGGTAGCTACAAACCGGGAGCATCCGGGGTTTGCCGTTAGTTCTTACCAAGTTCATCCTCGTCACAAACCACCGTAGTTAGGAGATCGGGGAGACGGAGAGCGCAGCGCCGCCTTTGACTCGGGGAAGAAGAAAAAGGAACCAATATTGTGTATTTCAGATATATAAATATATATAAGAGTACAGATTGACATTAATATTTTTAACTGTGGCCCGTTCCCTCCCCGTGGCAGGGCTCGCACTCGCCCGGACGCTGCAGCTGGCTGCTGTCACTTTGCTGTCGCTTGATGGAAGAGAGGACAGGGGACTGGCGTGTTAAACCTGATGCTGCCAGGGCCGGGGGGGGGGAGAAGGCAGGCACCCACAGAGTGTAATTACGCTGCTAGTTTCTTGAATAGAAGCAGTTGGAATTTCAAAGCCCGATTCTGCGCCTGTTTTGTTCTGGGGGTTGTGGATACCTCAAGAAGGGTTTGACCACCCTTACGAGGGGATGTCAAAGGGGAGGCTGGTGCCAGGGCTGAGCACCTCCCGTCCGTCGGTGGCATTTGTGCCTCTCCCTCGGGGCTGTCGGCTCTTCTAAAGCAGCTCCAGCTGCGAGGGGTCAGCCTTGTGAGCCTTCCTCTGTGAGAAGGTCTGAATATTAGGGGCAGGAATCACTACCTAGAGCTACAACACTCAAAAGCTGGAGGTCACATTTAAACAAGTTGTCCAGTTCAATCTGGACAAGGAGCTCTCATAATGACAGAAAAAAAATTAAAAAAATGATAAAGTGCTTTCCCTGGGCCTTATCACATGTAGGACTGGCATAAAAATGAGACAGGAGAAAATACTGTCATTTAAACCACGTGTTACACAGCTAAAATCTATAGAAGACTTTTTAAACACCACAATTTCGGTAACACAGAATTTTATTAACAAGTTTAAAAAATACTGTGACAAAACAACAAGATTTTAAGGATCTCATTGAGACTTGAAGCACAACAGGACAGGACACCAGCAAAGCTGCCCCATGCCTGAAGAGAAGGAAATAGCATGTGTAAAGCTACTGCTGGTGTGAAATTTTCTGGAAAGTTTAGTGTTCGTGCTTTGTGGGGGTGGGGTTAAGGCAGCCCACGCGAGGGCATGGGCTGCTGCTGGCAATAACTGAACGTCACCTCTGTCCCTCAACCCCTTCCAGCTTCTAACATAAAGTTATGAAAACATAAAGTTTCCTGGCTGTAGTGAGCAGGGTAAAGATTATTGTGCTTGTTCCCGTCTTTTTGAGGTGCACTGGGTAAGTGCATGGTGCTGATCCATAGGGCATCACCCCCAAAGCACCGAGACCCTCAAGTTTTAACATAGTTTCTGATTTCAACTGTGAGACGTTTCCTGCAACTGTGGAGTTCTGCGGCACCGACCGCAGAGATCAGCACTCGAACAAGCAAGAAGCACAGCGCTAAGGAAAGATTACCTGCAACAACAGGCCCCCAAAGCCTCAAGAAAACATCACGCTCAAGATTCAAACTGGGTCAATCGCTCCTCGGGGGGTTCCGAGCAGCAGTGCTGCAGTCCACGAAAAACACATGCATTTTGAGATCACTCCCCCACAGGCAGGGGAGCTTGGGAAGGTGCATTACTGAGGAGAGCCAGGCTGGCTTACGGTGCTCCATCCACACTTTCTTCAGCGCTGCCGAAGGAGCGGAAGGCTTTGTGCAGGGCCATGCGGCTAAACAGGTCCGAGTGAGCTGCTGCCGTCTCTGCTAGAGATGCAGGGGCGTCCGCTGGCAGACAGAAGCAGACAGATTAGTGGGGAAAGGAAAATTACATTGCCAGCATAAAACTATTTGCTTCTCATTCTTCCCTTGTCCCTAGGGAGTCTTTCACTCTCCCTCGCCATACAGTTTTTCTTCTCATAACCCTTCTCTCTCCTTCCTAACCCTTCGTGTCCTGCAGCTCCCCCATGGGATTTGATGGCTGCAGAAAGCGCGAGTGCCTTAAGAAACACCCACTGGTGACGGGTGAGGACAAGAACGTGGGAGCCTCAGCCACCCAGTTGCTCTCTTAGCTCAGAAGACACAGAAATTTATGAGCCAGGGCAGAACTGCACCTATAAGGGGATGGCTACTGCCAGGAAAGGAGAGGGGGAACTGTTGATACAGTACACGACTCCTCCTCCAGCCTAACTGCAAGCCAAGGAGCTCGCAGAAGCAGGCCTGAGACCCCCACTGATGGCAGAGAGAAGAGACTATTAGTTCCAGCTGCTCTGTTCAGAGCTCCATCTAGCTGCACCTCCGTCCACGCACTCTGCAGCCCAGCCAGCCTGCCGTGAGCAGGACACAGTGCAGCTGGAAACATGGCGAGACAAACAGGCAAATGATTCCTCAGCCCAGTTTGGCAGTTGTAGTAGCCAGTTAGAAAATAGCGCAGATCCAGGATTAAGCCATGCCACGGTGTTAGGGCTGCACAAGTCACTCAACATTGCGGTCAGTCTTTGCCGTACCAGGAGCAGGTAGCGTTACTGATACAGAGGAGGGGGAGCAGGTGGTGTTGGGGAAAGATTTTTCAGGCAGAGATCTTTGTTAGCAGTATTTAGATCTCTGTCAGGAGTATTTCACAGTATCACTGACCTTTTCTAAGGGGTCATAAACCTCGCTCCTGCCTCTCTTCTCTTTGCTGTTGCAGCAGGGGCAGTTAGGGCCTGGCTGCCCAACACGAGACATCCCAACACCAGGCCTCAATTAACCATTTATCTGATTGCACTGAGAGAGAAATTCCTAATGCTAAAAAGATCCTGTCTTATCTGCTTACAAGTAACTCCCACCCTACAGAAAGGTCACAGGGCTGGGTGCCAGGTTTTCAAGGCCTGGAAACGAGTCCAACGCCATAAGTCGACTGGAACAAACTATCACTGCGACCGAGACTGACGGTTTCTAAGTTTCTGGCTGCACTTGCTTGCCAGGCTCTCCCACATGCACAGAGTGCACTAGCACAGGCTGGCCTCTGTCTGGGAGATTTGTGAAAACAGCATCCTGATCCTCCTGAGACCATACTGGAGTCTGCGCTCTGAGCAACTGCAAACTGGGAATGAGCAGCCCGTCCATCTGAAGTGATCCAACCTTGCGCTTTCCTTCCTCAGCTCCATTGTATTTCCCTCCCTCCAGCCATCCCATCTTGCCAGTACTGCAAGAGATCTGTGCACTTGTGCTAGGGACGAGTTACAACTGCTTCAAGACTCAGCACCGATGGCACACAACCCCTTCTATAATCTTTTATCCCTCAGAAATACGGCAGCCTGCTCCCTTTTGTCTCCAAACTCAATTAGAAAGGAACCCCATCCATCTGCAGAACCACAGTACAGTCTGCCTACCCCACACCCCCAGACAGACCCTCACACCATCCACTTACGTGTGCAGGAAACATTGACTTCAGTGGGGAGGCTGCAACAGAGATCTCCGTAAAGCAGCCTCACGTTGAATGGAAAGGTCTTGCTTTTACCTGACACCTTGTAATTAAAGACCAGCAAGTTACACAAGGAGTTCCTCTGCAAGGTTCCTTCTATCTGGTCTGAAAAGTGTTCCTGGAGGGACAAAGACAACTTCTGAAACATGAAGCTAGGCAGGGAGTCCATCAGCATAGGGCTGGGAGCTTGCCAAATGCAGTGCCCCCACCCTCATACCAGCCTGGCATGCCCATACATCAAGCAAAAACCCTTGCGTAGGAAAGACTTAAATAAATCAGTGCTAATGCACGCCCTTAAGCCACGTCCTCCAGTGGCTCTTTACAAGATGACAGCTATTTCAGCTTAGGGACCTCCAGAGTTTGGCAGTAAATTTTAAACGAGCCACCAGACAACATCCAAGTACGTGACAGTCGACAGAACAGGCAACTGAGTTTATAGTCACATGATAATTTATGAAGTTCTGAAAAAAACAGAACCGTGAGCGCTCCACGTAAAGAAAACTGCCAAATTCCCCCCAGCACTTCAGAGGCTCATAACACTAGGTACATCAAAGGGAAAAGGACGGGTGAACAGCACTGCTGCGGCCAGTGGTACCTGTAACTGGTCTGCTTGGTACCTCCTCCCAGCATAAGCGTTGAGGTGGTCGGACAGGACAGACAAGAAGCGCCCGATGTCCGTCTGCAAGTACTTCTTAGCTATCTGCTCCAGGGGGATGAAGGTGGGGACAGAGTGCTGGTGGATCTGCACTTCTGGCTTGACGAGAAGGTGCAGGTAGTAAGAATCCAAGTAGGTGCCCTCGTAAGCCGTGCTGATGCAGAAACACACTCCCTGCTTGGTCCGCTTCCCGCTGATCCCTTGGGTCCGGAGAGAGAGGGTTTACTCAGCACTACTCTAACTCATCACCGCAAGGCAGCTTTGCTGGGGCAACACAGACTGCAAGAGGGGCTGCGTCCTCTTACTAGGCTAGCTCAGGGAGCTGCCTCAGAGGATTAAAGACTTGCAACAGTTTAGGGACATAAAACACAGCGACTTTTAATAAGGGACCTCTAATTAATTCAAGCAGCTTAATAGTAGCTTCAATTCCCAATAACTGAGTTATGCTGCCAATTTCTAACACAGTCCTGGCTCCAACGTGACAGGGAGAACAGGGTGCCCTGGGTGGAGGAAGGCAGCGCTTCACTGCACCAAGGAGAGCAGCAGGAGTGCTCACAGAGGCGGGGGCTCAGCGCCTTTGCATCAAGCAGGGCTCATGTCCTCGCACTGCCCAGAACGCAGAGCAAAGGTGACTCTTGCTGGAAACCAACATTTTTTTTTAAAAGCTCAGGAGCAGATGAAAAGAGGGTGCTGACCTCACAAGCTTGCTTGCAAGACCCAGACCACTGGATATTTAACTGCCTAATTCCCAAAGATTTCATTTGTACGTTTTCCAGAATCTAGACCTTAGTTTAAATGATACTGTTCAGAAAATAATAGTTCCTGGAACATCCCAGAGGCCTCTTGTGGAAGGCACGGAATTACAAGGTTACTGGTCTTCCAGCATTTTCAGACTCTAATGGCTTCAAGCACAACTGCAGCAATGTTAACAAGGAAATTACACTTTACATCAGGCTCATTTTCCAAAATTTAGCACCCCAGAAATGCAGCTGTTGGCAGAATACATGCAAATCTTGAGACATTACCTGTGAGGTAAGAGACCTGCAGCATGGCCTTAATGTTTTTTATCTTCCACTCTAAAACAGCCCGATCACTGTGCTTTGCTGGATCCGACATGACTTTTTTTTCCCTAAGTTGCTACAAAAGCCAGAAGAGAAGAGAGGTCAAAAAATCGTTGACACAAATGTGTCACCTGCAGGGAATACAGCGAGGATACAGAGAAATAATAACTGCGCTCTGAGAAAAGCGAGATGGCATTTCTAGCAGAAGAGGGGAGAAATGAAGCAGAAGAGGGGAGAAAAAAAAAAAATTAAGAAAAGAGTTTAGAAATGGCTACACAACCTCCAAGCAAGTAGACCCAGCAGTTCTGGACTACACAGTACTGAAAACTGGGGACACCAGGACTGTATGTCACTTAAAAAGGGAAAATAAAAACCCAATAGTTGACTCTATATGAATAACCTCAGTAAATCCACCCTCTGAGAGCAGGAGCACACCAGAGCCCTCTGTAGATCTCTGCAGCCAGCCCTTTCTCATCACCTTTTGCTGCAGGTGCAGTTTAGCCCGCAGCTTATCCCTCTGGAGTCTCAGCTCCCGCAGTCTCGCTTTCAGCCTGGCCTGCTTCTCTTCTTGCTGCTTTATTTTCTCTTGCTTCACAGCGACCTCATGAGCCTGTGCCTCCAGCCTTTCCAGGTGAGCAAACACCCCTGTGAGGAAAAGCATGACACGCTCAAAAATCCAGGCTATGATTATTAGTGATCTGCACCGTGGTACCCAAAACAAAGTAGGTCCAGTGCAGTTACATAAAGAAACCACTTACAATAGCTTTTCAAAGGGGCAGAGGACAGGCAAACATCTGGCGAAGAGGCTTTTGGGCATTTTAAACAGCAAGGCTGAGTGCTAGCAGACCCTAAACACTGGGGTACCCTGTACCAGCTAGCTAAGCTCCTGGAAAGCAGAGCAAGCTAGCAGATGCACCAGTCCCGATCCCAAGAGATCTGCAACTCCCAGTTTTATTTCTAACCGAGCACCCAGAGCAGTGAAGTGACTTCTCTGAAGCCCCCATGCCGTCCACTGGCCAAGAGTGACTCAAGACCTGACTCAGCAAGCCAGGGGGTCACTTCTGGCCCCAAACATTTTAGAGTTCACTCCTGCAGGAGGACACGCTTTGCACTTGGATGTCCTGCACCCCACACCCCAGACAGCTCACCGTCTGCTGAATTCCTTTTCCCTTCCTCCATCTTTTCTCGCCGTTCTCCTGCAAGCAAGAAGGCAGATATCAGCCCTCCCAGGCCAGGCTCTGTCCCTTGGGAAGCAGCGACGTGGGAGCAGCCAGAGCTCTTCCTCAGGGGACCTTCCTCTTCCTCCTGCTGCTGCAACGGGACTCTGAGAAGCGCCGAGGGCAGGTCTAGCACCCGGGCCGACCCCAGGCAGGCACAATCCCACGGGCCGATAGCTGAAAAGACACGTTATCACCCAACATCTTCTATCAGCCACCGTTTCACACCAGCCCCACAAGGAAAAAAAACCCTCGGGAGTGCAGGAAGGGACAGGGTTCACCGGCCTCCGACAGCAGGACGAGCCCGGGGAGCCGCCATAGCCTCAGGGGGACCTGGGCTCTCCACACACGGACAGGATGACGTGGGACGGGGAGGGAGACCCCTCCCGGCCCGGTTCCCCAACGTCTCCCGCACTCACCACAGCAACGGGCGCTCAAACCGCCCGCCCTCAGCACCGCCAGAACGACATCACCTCCCCTGACGCCATTTCTTACCCTTTGCCGTACAACAAAATGGCGGCGGCGCTGCCTTTCCGGGCTCCCGGCACACCCCGCGCGCGCGGCCGCCCCTCCCAGTAGGCTGTGCGGCCGCCGTACGGCAACATGGCGGCGCCCGGAGCGGCAGCAGCGGCGGCAGCAGCGGCGGCGGCGCTGGTACAGTACGTGGTGCTGCGGGGGGACCTGGGCCGCCCGCCGCGGTCGTGGCCGTTGGGCGCGGTAGTGGCGCAGGGGTGCCACGCCGCCCTGGCAGTCACGCATGCGCACCGCCAGCACCCCGACACCCGCGCCTACCTGGATTTGGGCGGCGCCATGCGCACCGTCGTGCTAGAGGTGCGCGGGGCAGGACGGGAGCCGCGGGGCACGCCGGGAGCGCCGCGCTAGGGAAGGGGGGGTGGCCGCCATTTTGAGGCGGGCTCGGCAGAGCCCTGAGGGGGCGGTGGTTCTGTGGGGGTATCCCCGGCCCCGACCGGGCCTGGTGGGGAGGGATCGGTCGTGACTCGTCTTCCTGCGGGCCTGGCCTGTCCTCACGCTCCCAGCCGCCCTTCCCGCTCGCCTCACCCGGGGAGCGAACCGCGGCCTAAACTCCCCCCCCAGGGCCGCTGGTTCCTGCCCCCCTGCGGCTGCGAGGCCTCCGGTCCCGGAGGTGCTGTTATTCCCTTTAACCACTTCGTGAGGGGGGGGGGAGTTCAGGGCGGTGATCGGGGCAGCCTCTGTGTGGATGTGGGCTTGGGCAGAGCTGTTTGCCTTAGCACGCTGAGCCAGGCAAGCTGTCCAGGGAAAAAAACCTGCATTTTTGACGGTTTACAACCTGTGCTGGCTCACAAGCCCCAGCTCCCCCACCCCAGTGCTTGCAGAGGCTGGCGGTGCAGCCGGGGTTTGCAAGAACAAAATGCCTTTTGGGTATGATACAAAGTACAGGGATTGCCCGTCCTCATACCTGTGTGCAGGCAGGTGGCTGCCTCCCTGTCCTGGCCACTGTCCTCGGCATGAGCTACCTTGCTTGGCCTCTTCCCCGCAGCTCTCGCACATACCCAGCACCACCGCACGCCCCAGCCCTCACAGCGGACTTTGTCTCTCCCCAGGCTCCGGATGAAGCCGCCCTGATGGCGCTGGCAGAGACCCTGAAGCAGCACAGCATCGACCACGAAGTGTGGATGGAGCAGCCCGAGAACATGGCCACCTGCCTGGCGCTCAGGCCCTACCCAAAGGACCAAGTACAGCAGCACCTGAAGAAATTTAAATTGCTGAAGTGAGCAGGAATGGGCACGGGCAGCTCTCCTCCTGAGCCAGAGCCGAGCTCACCCCCGGACAGGCGCCGGGAGGAAAGCTGCTGTGTCTTGGAAGCGCTGTGCTAATGCTCAGCAGCAGGTAGTCTTCTCCTCATGCGGTGATAGCAGTTACATGGTGTGAAACAGTTCTTTGGTGGGGAGGATTAAACGTTATTCTGTGCAGAAATGTGACTATGTGTTACATTAACCTGCTGTCTACGGGCAGTGAGCTTGCAGGTCGTCGCCCTGCCAGCACAGGCAAACTTGAAAATGTCTCTCCTGCTTTTTAGGGGTGAGTTTTCCCTCGGGCAGCCTTTTGAGCTTCCCTGTCTGTCTGTCCGTCCATCCCGACGGCTGCTTTCCCCATGCCCGAACTCTGCAAGTGGGGCCTGGCTGTAGGCACAGCCGTCCGGCGGCTCTCGTCCTCCCTGTGGATTTGGCGCTGGTTCCACTGGTGGCGTGGCCGTGCTTCCGGCATCTCTCCCACATCCACCCCTCGCTCCGCGGCTGCAGAGTCATGCCAGATCGCTTTTTTCTCCCACACCAGCGAGGCCGGTTTGTCCATGATTTTATTCACACTGAACCGCGCGATAAAACCCTGCTGGGAACTATGCAGACAGCAGACGGCAGCATTGGCTGTTGAGCTGGGACTCGCTGCGGACCTCATCCTGCTGCGCTCGGCCTCGTTTACAGTAAAAATATTTGAAATGAGCCATTTAGTTTAAAAAAAACCCGCATTGTCAGCTAGAAGTGCATGTGCCCCACCTCTCCCCATCCTGGTCATGCTGTTAATGCCACTGTCACGCCCTGCCCCCTCCCAGGCCCCGCAGTTTCCCCTTTTCCAGAGCTGAAGGTGAGCACAGAGCAGCTCTTCGCGGCCTTGAATTCAGGGCTCGAGGCAGGAGCCGTACGCTGTTTCTCTCACTGTTCGCCGCCGAAGCCAACCCAAGCAGCGTTTCCACGTTGGTGTTAGGCACGCCGGCAAGCCCCTGCGCCGGCAGCCCCCCGCCAAACGCCCCGTCGCGGTGCTGGGGAGCATTCACCCACAAAACCGAGCGCCGAAACCCCGGTGCCGTGCTCCAGTGGTAAATGCGGTGACTAATAACCACACACACACACACACACTCTCTATATTTTCTCTGTAGTGCTTTCAGATTTAAGATGCTGTTTTTTGCCACCAAACTCCACACACTGGCTTATTTCCAGCTCTCCCCAGCGTGATGAACCGCGGTGAAAGAGGGGTTCCCGGTGCGAGGACCCCCGGCTGCCCGCACCTCCTGCCCCGGCAAACGGCCCCGGCACCGTCGGCACAGAAACAACGAAACGTTAGCTGGCAACTCCGGTTCTTTTTTTTGTTTGTTTGTTTGGTTTGTTTTTTTTTGTCATCTTTAACTCTTGCAAATGTCAATCAACAAAGCTACACATTTTTCCACACACCAGCGCGATTTTTAGAGGGAAAAAAAAAAATCCCCCATAGCCACCCTCCCCCCATAAAAGTCAG
>JANXJC010000017.1:28702541-28727501 GCA_027564655.1 Leptodon cayanensis | reverse complement strand
TCCCACTGTCTTTGGGATTTGGTTAGATGGTGCCCATCAAAGGAGTGAGGCTTGAAGGCAGGGATGAGGATCTGGGAATGGTGGTGGGGAAAAATATATTGCTTAGGGTCAATTAAGATGGTGGTGGGGAAAATTGCTTAAGATAAATTAGGATGGAGTTTATATGGTTTAAGGACTGGATACCAGGACATAAACCAGCAGCCAGCAATGGCCAGAAACCACGGACCTGCTGAAATGAAGCTCTTTTACTCTTCTCTCCCCATACTACCCAGTTTCCAGCTGCCTCCTGATTAAACTGGGTGCAGGTATCTCCAGCACTCCATCCCACCGTGTCTGTGGTAGCACAGAGAAGATGGTGGGTTTGGTGAAGTCAGGGGATGCAAACCCCTACCTGCCAAGAACACATCCTGGAGGGGAACTAGCAACACGTTTTCTTCCCAAAGATGCCTTTATGCTGACGCGTTGTTTCTCTAAAGATGTATTTCAAGCAAATATTTCATGGAACTATTCAAAATTTTTCTGAGGTTCAGTCGAAGCCATGGAAAAAGCCCAAGATTCCCATTAATGAAATGATCCCTGGATGGGAGCAAAGCTGGGTCAGGGTCCAAACATGAGCCAATCCCCCTGAGCCAGGTGCTCCTCGGCAGGGGAAGTGCCGGATCGGCAGGGGGATGCTTGGCAGCATCGGGTGCCATCCGAGGGCATCTCAATCCAGCGGTCTGATGCTGCTGGAGCCTGTCTGGTGCAGCAAAGGGTTGCTGGGGAGCTGTGCCAGCTGAGTCTGCAAAACCCTTGTGAAAACACTGAGCTGTTGCAGCTGTATCTTTGGCAAGAGCATCTCTGATCCTTTGTACCAGAGAGGCTGAACTCCCTACCACTAACTTGCAAAAAAAAAAAAAATAAAGGCAGGTAGTGATTTTGGAGGCACAGCCTTGCGAAAAGGGACGAGGCAAATACCTGATTCAGGAATCAATTCACTGACAGGTCCCCCAGATTGCTGATGAAAAGATAAACCCTCCCAGTAGTGCAGTGCAAGGCATCCCGGTGGGGCTGCAGAAGGAGACGTGCCATCTCTGGGCTTAAATCACGCAGGATCAGGCCCAAAGCAGCCAGAGGGATTTGCTCTGAGAATCTTCTCTCTTAGGACATCACGTTTATTAACAGGCTTTTGATTCTGTTCCTTGTTTTGGAAAAAGCATGTGTGTGAGTGCTATGGGGCACGGAAAAAGAAACCACTCGAAGACAAATCCCAGGCGATCCATCTCATTTTCCACGTCCCTTGCTAGCTCCCCTGCAGCCAGCTTTCTTCCCCTGCCATGCCCTGTTATTTATGAAACCCTGGACCCTTCAGAGGCATCTGGCCCCACAGATATCTGCAAAGAGGGAGTCTCCACCAGAGCTCAGCTGCAGAAACCAGGGCCCCAGTGCTATTCGAGTAAGACAGCACCACTAAAAGCAAACCTCTCTTTTTTTTTTTCCCTGCAGTTCAACCCGAGACAGAAGGGCAGCTGCACTGTAAGCCAATCTTGATAGTAAGGGCTGCACGGTTTCATACCAGCAAGGCCATTAGATATATTATTAGGCAGCGCAACCCAGGCTCAGGAATCCCAGGCTGTGGGATTCCAGCTGGAAGGCTCCTCCGTGCCCTAATCCCCCTGGTAAGGTGGGGAAGCGGGACAGCCTGCCAGCTCTCCCCATTACACGAGCCGCCCGGGGCCGAAACTGCTCGGCCGCCTCTTTGCCAGGCTGCCGGTTCTCATGGGGCATTGTGTTTGAAAAGCGGAGAAGTGAGATATTGTATTTCACGGGGCTGTTTTCCAGCTTTTTTGGCGGGGGGAGAGAACGGCACGGCGTTAAGTATCGTGTCTGAATCTGATGCGCTCGTGCGTTCCCACTCACATCTGGCCTCCCGTTACCACCAGATGTTGGAAATCCTCCTCCACGCTCACGTCAAGCCTCAGCATCTGGCCCTATATATGACCTCCAGTAAGTCCCATGAGTGGTTCTCTCTTTACCTGGACAAGTTTGTCGATCCCAAGAGCTCGATCCAACTCGGCCAGCTCCGTCTCGTCTTTGCCGCTGAGGAAGGAGACGAGCTGCTCGAGCAGGGCTTTCTCATCGTTCCGACCCTCCGGCGTGGTGGGAGGACACAGGAGCTCGTCCAGCTGCGAGGTGATGCACTGGCTGCAGAGAGAAGTCAAGAGGAGGCACATTAAGGTTTATGAAGCAGGGAGGAGGCTGAGCTGGGAGATGCTCGAACAACACAGCCCTTGCAACTGTGCGGACTCGCTCCCCTCCTGCTGCATCACGCGAACCCCACGGGATGCAGCCTCGTCCCCCGGCTCCAACACCGGCTGAGCCCGCTCGAGCTTGAGCCCCGTGATGAAACCTGCTCGTAAGGATGAACCTCTCCACGAAACAAAGCCTGAACAGTGTTTTGGTGAGGTTTGGAAAGAAAACTTGGGTGCTTTTGCAGGCTTTGCTCCCGCAGGCATTTTGGGCAGGACAGCGGGATGCAGAGCAAAACTTCTGCCGGCACGAAAGCGGGGAGGCTTGGATGGAGCCGGAGCAGCTGGAAGCAAAGCAGCTGAAGGCAAAGGAGAACCTCTGAGCTGCAAAAATAAGATTTCTGCAAAGCTCACTCAACATTCTTTGGGAATAAGATTAATATGTAATGAGAGACATTCCAATGACGTGACTAATTGGAGTCAATCGGATTTGCTGGGTCTGACACGATGAAGAGAGCCGTGGCACATCACGCTTGCAGAGAGGCACAAAGGCGAGGGCTCGAACATGCCAGCAGTTCCCAAGCAGCAGACATGTTTATCCTTTTAGCTCCAGATGAGGACCAGATGTACAGTAAGGAACTGAAGCCAATCTGACCGAGACCGCTGCAGCCAACACACGCAGCCTAATCCAGGGAAAAGAAATACTCGGCGTTGGGATTTCTTAAATTGCAGAGTGGGAGCAGAGAGGGAAGCGGGGAGACAGAGGTGAAAAGCAGCGCTAGTTTCACTCCATAGCCAAGGTCCCTGCTACTTGCTGCTTTAATCAAATTCAGTTTTTCAGTGCCAAGGCCAAAGGACAAAGTTTGCTGCACAGACATTGTTCTTGCAGAGGAAAGGGAGGACAGGCTTCTTCTCCACATTAACAGGCAGCTAGAGGAGAAATTCGGGTTGGCTCTGTCTCTTCAGCCCATGCCGGACCTCTGCATGGATGGCAAAAGTTGGTCTATAAAGAGATCGTGGGGACAATACAAACTTTCTGTAGTAAAGAAACCTTCAGCTGTGCAGCCCAATTCAGCTTGCAGAGCTTTCCCCACGCCTCCTCTCCTCCAGCACCATGCCATGGTGGGGTTCAGGTGAGTCTCCAGGCAGGTGACGGGGGGCAGAGAAGATCCTGGACCCCATGCATCATGTCCCCAGCCATACTGGTTTTGTGTTGCAAAGGTTTTCTATCCACCACAACCCTTCAGGCTTTTTTTAAGGCAAAAACTCTGATTCTGCATGCGGTAAGGAGGAGAAATTCAGCTACTTGCAGAGATAGTGTCAAATGCTGCTTGAGGTCTTGTAAAACATCTCCCTGGCATGGCCTTCAAGCACTGCTCCGAAAGGCTGCAGGTCTCCAGCCCTGCACAGATGTCCTAGAAACCTCAGGCATCTCAGATGGCACTGGGTGCCAGCATTGAGGAAACCGAATCAGGCTCTGGGTGGCATGTTTGACCTTGGGGGATTAGAGGAACGCAGGGGAGAACAGCAACCTGGACTTGCTTTGAGGAGCCTTGGACCTGGCCCAAGGTGCCCCTCTTCTGCAGAAGACACGAGCACTTATGCTTGGGACACAAGAGAGAGCATGTTGTAGTCGTCCCACTTTGTCAAGAGGCAAAGGCAGGGGAGGATTTGGGGAATGGGAGAATTTAAAAGGGAAGCTCCTCTTCCTCAGGACACACAGTGCTGGAAGGTCCGGGCACCACCGGCTCCTTAAACAAGGCCAGGACCTCAGCCCACCTCCAGCTAACATGAACCTCCCAGCTGGGAAACCTTTACGACTCCCAAAACAAAAGCTCTGCTGGTTTGATCTTAGCTAAAAATATATTTCTCAGTCCTGTATATCTGCAGTCCAAAGGCTCTGTCTCCTTGCTCCGACTGCGGTCTCTGTCGGGTGGACAGGCAGCTGCTGGGACTGTGGGCATCTCCCAGGACGAGCGTGTCCTCCCCAGCTGGAGCGCATCTGCAGGTCTTGAGGACCAAAGTCCAGAGGCTTTTCCCCAGCAGAATCTCTTTCAGCTGCAGTGGAAGCAGGGTTTTGTAGTTGGATCACCATGCCACTAGATGGAAGTGTTTAGACCCCACCAAGATGCTGCCAAGGCAGGTCTCACTCATGATGCTCCCATCAGACCTACGGTTGCTGAAGATACGAGAGGGATCTGAGCTGGGAACTAGCTTCTTCCAGTGTTGCCTCTGCTCACCACCTCTGGCAGGAACCACCTGTGCCCAGAGACCCTAATTCAGGAGGAACAGAGGCTCACCAGGACAAGCAGCTCTCTACCTCTCCTCTTGCTGTCATCTCGTGGCCCCTGTCCCTGTGTTGGCTCTACCAGTTGCTCCCACCACATCTCCACCACGTGGGGAGCCCGACCTTGCTGCAGGGACCTGACGGCGCCATGGGAAGTCCCACCACGCAGCATGGTTTTTCTTGCTTTCTCCCCGCTCTATGCCGAGAAAATCAAATACTACCTTGTAAAACCCTAACCAGGCTGCAATTTTGAAGTGTGGTTGAAACCATCGCTCTCCAAAGGCAGGGACTGTGTGAGATTTGCTACCTCCACCAGGCTCTCAGATTTGTTTATCTCACCAGGCTTCGGGCAGATGCCGCCGCTCCACCGGCCTGACCTTGTCTCCTGGCACAGGGCTCTGCCTTGAAAACCACCCAAGGTGTTTTTCCCACCCAAGGACTCACAGGATGTTGCTGCCAAACGTTCCCTCCTTGATACCTGCACAGGTCCCAAGCCTTCCACGCTGATCTCGGTCCTCACTCAATAATCCTGCTGCAAAGGGTGAGCCAGAAGAAAATCCCACTCCCTTCCTTCCCAGCTGCACTGGCTGGGGAGACAAAAATGTCTACAGCCAGCCAGACTGACTCAGTGCTTGAAGCACAAGGCTGCTGAGTAAGGTAAGGTCATTTTTACCCCATAAGCAACATTTTAAGGAACATTCATAGCTTAAAAACCAGATTGATTTTTCTAGCAGCTCTGCCCTTTGCCAGGTATGCCCTACCAATCTTATCCCAACAAGATAATGACGCCGGCAAGACTTAAAAGGAAAGTTACTTCCTTGCAGCACGGGCTCGGGCTGATGTAAATGCTCAGTTAAATGGGGATTTGTTTTATCTCCCAGCTCTTTCAAGTAACAAGAGGTTAAGTCTTTCCAGCAGAAGTCCAAGATCCAGTTGCAGCACTGGAGACCACTCAGGGAACTCTCTTCATGGGCTGAGCAAAGAGCTTTTAGAAATTAATCCAAATTTAGCCCCAAGAAAAAGACGTTTGGCAACTGTCTTGCTCAAATACAACTCTTATGTGTGTCTTCTTCATGACTGGAAAAAAAAGATTGTGCTCATCTGCTAAAGGCTTTAATTAATAGAGGAAATTCTGCCTCTCCACAAAGCAGGGCTGGGTTTGGCAAGAGGATCCAAGCAGAGCTCACCAGTGCTGGCTCTTAAACCAGGTACCTGAAGCCCTCCCCGGGCCAGGGGGAGGATTCACCTCCCATCGCATCAAATCCATCTCCATGAGCACTGCTGCCAGTGCTGCTGCCTCAGTGAGCACTTTGGGGTGCCCCTTGTCCGGCAGGGCATCCACTGCCGACCTCCATCAGCAGGGCTCAGCACCCTTCTGACCTCCCGTCCCAAAATATCTGACCTATGGTCTCCTCCAACCCGTTTATAACCAAGGACTGAGGCTGTACTTTGGGCAGGTGATGACCCCTTGGGCATGGACCCAAAAAAGGTGGTTAGAGGACCGGAGGGGGTTATTTGACCTTGGATTAGAGCTGTGATAATTTTAGCTGAAGCCAATCACGTGGGGACTGCAAAAAGCTGCAATCACGTGAAAACACAAAACTGTCCCATGGTTCTCCAAATCCCACCACTGCTCCCGGCGAGAAGGGGTGCTGGAGGACACCAACCCAAATATTGGCACCGGCAAGGGACAGTGGGGACTTGCAGCATCCTTGACTCTGCCATGGATATACAGGATTATTCAGGTCTAGACACACCCTGGATGTCTCCCCCCAAGCCACCTTCCTTGCCTACTCACACACTTGTCCCTAGAGAGATAACGGATGTCATCTCTCACATTGTAGCACCCTACACAACCCAGGTCCCAGTGCTTTTATGGTATCAGCAGCAACCACCACTGCCGTACGGCGATGGGCAGCCATGCTCACCCCAGCCAGCACTTGCCGGGTTTCCAGGCAGGCAGCAAAACAAGGCCACCTCTCTTTGACCCAGGCAGCTATTGCCAGGATATCCCAGTGTTCTCCCGGGAGAGGTCAGGAAGCCGTCAGCCCCACAGTACTTACTCTTCGGGTTTATTCAGCGCGCCTCGATTCATGGCTGCCATGCTGTTATCCGTCCAGGGGATCTGCTCCCCCATTCCCGGCTGTCCAAACTGGTGATCTGGCACCCCCATCTCCAGCTCAGGCATTCCTGGGGGGGAAAACAAGATGGGGGGAGGAAAGGTTAGTGTGTGGGCAGGATTTGGGTGCTGCTGGGGAGACTGGGCAAGCTCAGAGCAATGGGAAGCCAACTGTGTCCTAAACCATCCCTAAAATGGATGCCAAGATTCACCAGTTAGGGCTCTTTTCAACCCAGAGTTACAGATATCAAGTGTGGTTTCCTAACCATTAATTATAAGCACGAGCTTCTGGGTGAAAATTGATGCACATACTGCACATACAGCAGATATATATGATCCTGCGTACCCAGTATGTGAAAATGCTATTAAAATGTTCCCCTTTTCAGAAAATTTCTAGCAAGATTTTTAAAATTTAGTCAAGTTAAAGGGTTTCTTCTTGAAGGCAAATTGTTACTACTGAAGATTTTAGCTTAAAAAGTAGCCCACACCCATTAGCATCTTCTGCCTCTCTTCTGGAGAAAAGTTAATTTGCACAGGGAAAGGAGCCAAAGCAATTAAATTAAGTTGTAGCAGAACCTGGAGCCCAAGCCCAGGACAGAGAGATTTATGAGGCTGGAGACTTTACGTCATCCCATTTGAAATAGGAATTGGGACTGAAGATCAAACGGCATCTCAGCTGAACCAGCCTGTGGAGATCCAGGGAGATGGAAACTGGAGGGGCAAGCACGTTTCTGGCTGGGGTGGGATCTCCGCCACATCGAGATGTGCTATCGGTGGCTGCCCCTATGCCAACCCCCCCGAGTTTCTAAGAGAAGTGCCGATGAAGGCAGTTGCTAAAGATGAAAATCTCTCTTCTTTTAACCAAGCTCAGCTGTGCTGATTCTTATCCCAATAAAATACATTATTGCCTTGAAAATGTCCGTGGTTACCCAGTGCCCAGTGTCTTCGCTGTTGTCACAAGGAGCCACCAGCTTCACGTGCCACCCAGACTGTGGTGTTTGTTTCAAAAAAGAGAAAATAAGAGCCCTGAGAGGAGGGAAGGGAAGAAGGTTCAGCTCTCAGATGCTCAGCATCCCAGCGCACACACCGGCACAGCGGCTCCATCCGAGCACTCCTCTATTTCTTGAAATTTCTTAAAAAACAGCCTTAAGGTTGCTTGGCAACAGGTAGATCCCGGTGGTGCCAGCAGCAGCTCCAGCCGGGCCAGGGAGGCTTGTGGCACAGTCGCGGTGCAGCCCATCCCCAGTCCTTCCGCAACTCACCCAAAAATGGTTCCCAGGTTCATTGATGCTGAAGATTGTGGATTTTCCCAAGCAGAGCATCATTTACCGGGGTGTGGGTGACCCTCCTCGAGGCAGCCAGACCTGGCCGTGGCTTAACGGGTATCAGGGCAGGATGTAAAATAATAATATTATATAGCTGCAACTACTACAACGACACAATGTGCAGGGCTGATTTCTGCCTCCCCTCCTGGAGGTGACTCGGAGGAGGATGAAAGCTCTCGTGTGATGCTCTCCTTCTCAAGACAAGCTGCCCAAACCAAGAGCTTCGCACGATTCAGAGGGACCAGTTGTGTGCAGGGCTGTCCAGAGCTGCAATGAGCACCGGCCACGCGCATCCTGCATCCGTGGGCTGGTGGGAGTCCCACCCCATAAGTGGGGCCAGAACTGTGCTCCGAGGCAAACGGTGTGCGGGATAGTAGGGCTGATGCTCTCCTGGAGCCTCACCACCATCAGAGAGGAGACAGCGGATGAATCCGGCATGATCTTCTAGTTCCACGCTATCATTATGAGAAGATGAGATCTGAGTTATTTGCTTTCTGCACCTGCAGGCAAGCTGTTGTACAGCCCCAGTGCACAGTGGTAAGCAAGGTTCCTCTTCCAGACCATGTTTAGTATTGCTTGATGCATCGAGGGAAGCATCAAGGGAAGCAGAGGAGGGCAGAGAAGAAGCATCTGCAACCCAGGCTGTAGCCCAGGCTGCTGAAATGGCTCACGGCAAGGTCTGCGGTGTTTTGCCATTGGTGATTTCAGCACGGTGAGATGAGACTGTTGCTTCTTCAGCTCTTCTCCTGACACACCAGCTGTGCTCCAGGTCTTGTGAAAATTAAACCTCGACCAGAGCCAGGGGAGCCTGAGGTGCTGTCACCGCTCAGGAGAGGGGATGCAGCCTCCTCTGACTGCCTCCCTGGGAGCTGGGATGGACACAAAAGTCTTTCTTTTGTCTGAAACTATACCGATGCAAAAAGAGAGAAAAGAATAAGCACAGCTTGGAAGCTCGCTGCTTGTGAGAAGCCGGTGGTGAACAGCGATGCTCGAGCTCCACCCTGCAATGCCTTTTCTCCCATGGGACTCCCTGGAAAGCCTTAGCATGACCTGGAGAAGGTGGAGAGGAGCGGATACCTGCGGCTGTACATACCTGTGTCGGGTGGGAAGGGGTTTGGTGCGGCCACCGTGCCCCTGCCCTGCTGGGACGGCCCGCGGGTGTGCGGGCTGCTGCCGTTGCTCGCAGGACAAGGAACCGGCCTCAGCTGCGCTGGCTCCAGGGGGTCGCAGAACTCAAACGGGGTCCGACCAGCCTGCACGCCCTGCCCGCTGTTCATCGCTAGAGATTCGTTAAATTATTAAAAAAAAAAAAAAAAAAAGCATAAGTCAGATCTCTTCCCAAGGCTTGTTGCAAGATCACCAGCGCTTGGCAGATTCCTTGCCCTGCCATGAAGGGAGCCAGCATCGGTAAGTTTGGAAGGCGAGAAGGGGGTCATGGTGGGATGTCATCTTGCCTAAAGCTGAAAGCTCAGTCCCATGTGTGGCTTGGTCACCCACAGCGATCCTGGGGGAGCCACCCTAGGTCACAACAGCCCCTGGGCAGCACCACAGCATTGTACCGTGCTGTGTGAAGGTTAAGGGGATCCAGGAGACAGGCTGGCACCCAAAAACCAGTAACTGGAGCTTAAAATAATCAGCTGGGCATAAAAACTAAAAATAATCAACTGGACGTAAGAAAGGCGGGGCGGGGGGGTTGCATTCATCTAACATGTATAGACAGGGTTTGAACACTGCTAAAAGGAGGGTATCAGGACCACAGTGAATTCTAGAAGCTGAAGTGCAGCTCTCTCACTTGATGTAGCCGCATCAACCAGGCTCTGCTTCCTCCGGGGATGACCTTGGCGCAGGAGCCATGCCCCCCTTACGTCTGGCAGCTAGAGGGGAGCCTCAGCAGCAGCAATGCTCCCCATGCCGCCTTCCTGCCTGTGCAGCTCTCGTCTATCACCTGCTGGCTTTAAATCAACTAAAACGATGTCGTTAAGCCTCACATTGTTCTAATTTTTATTTAGATAGGGTTTTGGCAAGTTCAGCTGCAGTTTGCCATCAGGGAGCACATCTTAAATGCTCATGTTGAACTTGCAAGCCTGTGCCCACCAGCCACGGCAACCCCTCTCCCAGCCAGGAGCATCTCTAAATCCTCGGGGACCGGCTTAGGGGTGCACCGCTGCCGCCCCACATGAGTTAAAACCCGACGGCAGTGTCTTCAGCGAGGCTCGTGGTGGATCTCCTCGGCGGTAACTGCTATTTTAGACGCTGTAACCCAGGAGGGCAGCAGCTGGCGTTTCAAGCACTCGCACTGCAGCCCCTGCCCTAAACGTGCTCAGCCTCCTCCTCGCTCTTAACTTGGATGCAGGATTCCCTTTCCTCCAAAGGCAATAAGCCCTGCTCTTAATTATGTCAGAGCATTACAAGTGTCCCTGCTGCCAAAGGTACCAACTGTCTCAGCCCTGGGCACAAGAGGGTCCTTGGCAAGGAACTATGAGGCTTGAGCGATAAGCCTAATGACGAATTCAGCTCGGAGGTGACGGGTGAATCAGTCCATGCCTACAGCTATGGGGCTGACAGCTTCTTTTCACCAGACATTTCCCTGATGGAGGTAAGGCACAGCACGGCTCCCCGATGCCTCTGGGCTCGACGCAGCCATCACTCATCACCCTTCCACCACCCATCTCTTACGCCCTGCCCTGTACATCTTCTTTTAGCTGATACTCCAATTTATGAGACCCCAAACTCTTCCCCTATGATTTATTGCAGGCAGGGCTATGTTTCAGCCCATAGCACTTTGCTCCAGAGCCTGCTTGCAGCTTGCAGAGGGGTTTTTTGGGGGGGGTTAGAGATCTGCAAGCCACTGCTTGGCAGTGCGATGCTGTGCTGCCCTCGGGGGGTCCCCCCTGAGAGCCCACTGCAAACCCAGCCTCCCAGGTGAGCTTCACCCCACTTCACAGCACCATTTTGGCCATGCTCACACCACCGCGTTGCTTTTCCTTCTGCTACGATGCTCCTACCCTTTTAAAGGCTCCACTTCTGCAACCTGAGTCCTCCGAAAATATCCCAGCCCTGCCTGCCAGAGACGCCTCGCAGGCTGCTTGCCGGGCTGGGACCCAAAACCTCCTCATCTGCATTTGCTGAATAAATAACAGGAGGATTATCCCTCCCTGGGTAGGATGTGGACCAGCAGCTAATTGGTTTATACTGGGCCCTGTATTGCCACTCACTCTTCCTTCCCTCTGCTCTAGAAGCTGCACTTCAGCATTCAAGACTCAGCGTGATTTGCAGCAGCAGTGATATGGGGGATGCAACTGATAATTATCTCCATGAAAAATCAAGCACAGGACAGGAAAAGCACCACGGGGCTGGGACCGGCTCTGGCACACTGCCCCAGGGATGCCACGGTACCAAAGGGGACAGGCAACCATCCCTCGTGCCGTGGGGCTTGGGGCTGGCACGGGGACATCCACCACGGCAAGTGCGTGACGTGGGCTCTGACCAAGCACGCTGCGATGGCAGGAACCGCTGGGTGCAGTTATTTGGGCAAGTTTCTGCTGTAATTGGTAAAAGCTTGCTTTCCCTGTGGCAGATGCGGGTGGTTTGCTGGGAATAGCTGTCCCTCTGTTACTGCCCAGCCTGGGGAAGCCCATCCCGAGGAACCTCAGCTTGAGCCTCCAGCCATGAGGTCCATGTATGCTTTTGCTACATTAACACCCTGAATTTACTATTTGCCTGCAGGCTCCTTCAGGAGAGAAATCCTGATTTTTTTCTTTGGTAAAATTGCTCAGTTTGGAAAAAAAATCAGGTCTTTTTTGCTGTTGTTGTTGCCTAAAAAAGAGGTCCTGATGCTGCACCCAAGTCTATTAAGTCTCAAATCCCTGTCTGGAAGCAACAGTGCTGTTCTGAAACCTCAAACACCTCTGGGTGAGCCTGCTTACTCCCTTGTGACCAAGCACACATCCTGGGGGGTATCCTGTCCTCTTACTCACATCACGGCTGTTTGCAGGGGGACCACAGGGCTCACTGCCACCAGCCTTCCACCAGCCTGCAAAGCCCAGGTCCCCCAGAGCACCACCCAGACGGATCCAGGATGATGGTACCCCAGCAGAGCCGATGATGGAGAAGAGTCTCCCCTCCCACTGCCCAGCAAGGACCCAGTCTGGGGGGCGAGCACCGGCATTCCCCGGGGGTGGACACATACGGTTGAGTCCCGTGGGGGCTCTGGCAGCGGTGCTGGGCTGCAGGGGGGCTGCCAGCATCTCCGGTTTGACGGCGACACTGGTCACGCCGCTCTCACTTCTCTCTGGTCCGCACAAGCCGGGCAGCTGAGCCGCCTTCTCCAGCGAGGGCAGGAGCTGGTCCAGCTGCTCCAGTTCGGCAGCAAACTAAGGAAGGAAAAAAAACCCACAGGTGGGTGATTCAGCCCAAACACAGCATCAGCCAGACCGAGCGCTGTTTCACATGTACGTAGCCCCCCAACGCTGCTCTCGCCATCCCTTCACTTGCCGAAACACCAAGCATCTCACATGGATAGAGAACCAGCCCTGCATCTTCTGCCCGGCTAGATGCAGACCCTGGGGGGACAAGGACTGTCCCCCGCCGCGCATGGGTCCCCACCCTGGAGCCCGGTCCTCAGCAGCAGCTTTGAGATGCTCGCGTGCTGCAATTAGCATAATTATTAACAGTATGTATAACCTCCAGCTGTTTTAAAACAGGAGATAATTTGCTTTGTTAAGATACACATGCTTACACTGAAATGATAATAATAAAAAAATGGTCTTTTCTAAGAAACAGAAGTGACTTTTTGGGACAAGTGCCCAAAGCTGACGCTGGCCTCGGGCGTATAATTACCCTCAATGGGGTAGTAAAATGTCATTCAGCTTTTCCAGCTTTCATCATGGCTAAGAGTGGAAGAGTAGATGTTTAGCCCGGGGACTCAAATAAATGGGAAAGTTACTGGGAAAGGGATTTGCACCAGTGGCTCTAATAGCAGCGCTGTAAAGCAGCAGGTTGGGATTAAAGGGGCTGAGATAAATGAGCTTTGGCTAAAAAGAAAAATATCTCAAGGGAAGCTAAATGCTTTAAAATCTAAGGACACATACCACTTCCAGAAGAGCCTCCCCCCAGTGTTAGTGAAAGCCTGGCCATTAACATGGGGCAAATAATAGATAATTTGATAGCGCTAGGGAAAATCTTTGTATTTGATAGAGGGAATGATGCTCCAGCCTGGAGAAGACGGAGAAATCTGGGAGGAACTGGTACCCTGGCTTCGAGGAGAGGCTCTGTCATCAGCTGAGACACGAAGCTACAGCTGACAGCCCCTGCCCGGGATAAATAGCTGGGAGGCTGCATCCCTGGGATGCCTCTGCACTTCCCCAGCTGACGGTGCAGCGTTAAAGACCTCTCACCAAGGTGACAGCTTTGTCCCTTGCCAGAAGAAATCAGGGGAAGTTTCTCTCTAAATCCTAGCTGGAAATATTTCATATCTCAGCTAAAATCCTCCAAACCGGTGGCAATCCCCATCGCCACTGCAGGCACTTCCAGTTTCACCTCCACAATGCACAGGTTGGTACATTGTGGGGACAAAGCCCGGGGTGGCTGTGGGAAGCTCAGCCTTGGGATGGACCCTCCAACAATGCTGGCTCCATTGAAACCAAAAGCACAGACCCCGCTCACGCTCCCTGCCATGGCAGAGATTTCCTTCTTGACCTTCACCACTCATTTTTCCCCTTCCCTACAGTCTCACGGTAGCGCCTGGGTAGATGAATTGGTATTTTTAATATACATGACAGGGCACGTGCTTGTTTTTTCCTCTACAGTGGCATTTTGTGAATTACATGGTATTTAGACAACGCTGATGATGAAAAGTGCACCGCGAGCAGCAGGCATCAATATTACAATTTATAACAGACTAACCAGTCTTTTTCTTTTCCCCCATATCCTTTCCATCAAATCCTAACCCTAGAGCCCTGAGAAGCAGAATATCCTCCTAAACCCAGGCTCACAGAGAGAATTAAATGCAGCAAATTCAAGTCCTGCAGCAGAAGTTTGCATGTCTCAACTCTTTCAAAAAATGTAATTTCTCAACCAAGCAGAATTTCTTTAAAGCTCAAGTTTGCAAAGGGAAGAGAACTGAGGTGAATGGGAGACATCCACGATATGGCAGAAATACATCTCCTCAACTTCACCTCCTCCTGCAGGGCAGTCATTTTGGAGGCAGAAGAAGGGCACAGAGGGAGCTGCGGGCACCCAAACCAGACATTAAGTGGAGATAAAATGGGAGCAGTGAAGTTCTTGTGTTGCTCGTTGGGTTTGTGAAGAGGTTGGAGGACAAAGAGGTGGGAATGAAGGACATGTGGTGGGAGCAGGGTGCTTATCAGTTGTTTTCTGGAGCACTCAAACTTGCACCTGGAATCTGTGCCCACTTTAACGGGTATTTTATTTCTCCTCCACGTCTAGAAAATGAATGGTGCTGGAGGGCTGGAGCAGCTCAGGCCATCCAGTCTTGCTCGGAGAAGGCTCAGATCTCCACAACCTATTTCTATCCCCAAATGGGTGAGAAAACCCACGGTACGAGGGATGGAGGCTCAGGGTGGCTGAATATTTCTGAACAGCTTCTTCTTCCCCAAACCTCTGGCTCCTGGCAGAAACAAGGTTCCAAAACCAGAGCCAACTGAAAGGCAAACCAAGGGATAGCGTCTCATCTCTGCCCTTCATCGCTCGCCCAGCTGGCTCATAGGATGTCCCACGCGTGAAATCAGCTCGGCGAGGAGGACAGAGATGCTTCCAGGTGGTACCCGCTCAGCCAACCTCCATCCCTGGCTAGACCTTCCCATGGAGCGGAGGCACTTCTCCCAAGCCACTTGGGCAATGAAATTCTTGCACCAATTAAATAATCCCACGATTTTATTGCAAACTTCAGATCATTTGAATTTTCTGTGGAACCCTGGTTCCTGGAGGCAGCTATTTCCATAAGGATCTCTGGCTCTCTGTCATCACTCCTCTTTTTTTCTTCTTTTCGAGAAGGATTCTACCGTGCTTGCGAAAACAAGCTGAAATGTAGATTCAGAAACCAAAAAGCAAAAGAAAAAGAAGGTAAAACTTTATTTTTCATGGAATCACAGACTGGTTTGGGTTGGAAGGGACCTTCAAAGACCATCCAGTCCAACCCCCTGCTGTGGGCAGGGACATCTTCCAGTAGATCAGGTTGCTCAAAGCCCCGTCCAACCTGAGCTTGAACGCTTCCAGTGATGGGGCAGCCATGACTTCTCTTTGGAGTCCACATCCATGTGTGTGGATGGTGGAGGGAGCTGAGCACTCCCACGTGCAGGCAGCACTGCCTCCTCCCGAGCATCAAGGGCAGATAGAAGACAATCTGAAGAAAAGTTTCCTCTTCACCTAGTTGAAGTTCAGCGCATGCCTTGAAGCACCAGGATGAAGAGCCCTTCCAAAACCTTGCTTATTATTTCCCTTTCATTTTTCTTTAACTCTTCTAATTCCTATTAGCTCTTTCCCAAGCCCTACCCAATTATTTTTTGTTCTCACCCCACAAACAGGTGGCTCCGAGCAAACCCAGAGTGTTTACTTAGGATAAATCTGGAAAGCAACTAATTCCTTCAAGGCTGAAGGTGAGCTGCAGAGCCTGCCACACAATTAATGTTGCTCCTAATTGACATTTTGATTCTTAAAATAAACACACAAGAAAACAAAAATCTAGCAAGTGCTAGATTTTATTTGAAATGGCAGCTCCCTCTCCCCACACCGCACCAAAGCAGCCTGTAACAGAAAACACGTGGAAATGAAACTCTGTCCTTAGCTGCGGAGCACTGAAGCGTTGTTCACTCCTCAGAAAATGCATTTTAAGACTCTGCAAACCCTCTCCAGCCTCCTTTATTAACTCTTTGGAAGAACTCAGTATGGTCCAACATGTAATCCTCACGCTCTCCAGCTGCCTGGGGAGGGATACTTGGAACTGAAAAGCCACGAAGGAGCCTAAAAAATGCTCGGCTGCTTCCAACAGTGCAGGAGAGGGGCTTATAAACACATCCAGGCTCGAGTCATCCAAGCTCTGAGTGCCTGTTTGCGAGCAGAGCACAATTAGCTAGCATAGCCTCGTTTAATTAATAGGGCTTTCTGCCCTCTCCAAAGGATGGAGTACCTGGAACCACCACGGATGATCAGCAAAGTGCCTGCCTGCACCCCCAGCCGGCAAGTGAATCCTGCACATGGATGTCTGGGAGACCAGGCAAGCAAAGGTCTTCCCACGCCCCAGCATTTTGCCTGATTTTGGCTACAACCATGCTCCCCAACATGCTTCCAGCTTCGTGAAAGCAGACTGGGGTGGCTCCGTATGAAAGCCTGTGCATCTCCAGGCAGGAGGCCGTGCCTTCTGCAGGAGCACTGCGGTGGGGACCCGGCTCACTGGTGGGTACCAGGTTCACTGCCCACCCGCAAGCTCCCATGCACCTCCCAAAATAAGCACGTCTTGCCTTGGGTCTTCCTCATCCACAGGCACATTATTCTAGATGATGGATCTCAAATAGGAGATGATGGGGGAGGACGTACCAACCAGCAAGCAGACGAAACCAGGAAAGTACATATAGAAAGAGATAAGGAGTTTGATTCCCACTCGCCTATAGGATAACCAACCGCGACTCCCAAGCCAACTGAGCCCTTAACCTTTTTAAGAGACTTATTGTGCATTTGTCATTCGAGGCTCTCCGAGTGCTCTGTTATTCATCCCATATCTCCAAACGCCGGCAGCCTTATTTGCCGCAGTCAGTAAGCAGGCGATCAGCCCTCCTCTTCATGTCAGCCGCTCTCTTCTCTTTGCTTAAAAAGGATTAAGCAGCCTTATCCATGTTACCATCTCCCCTGGCTTTCAAAAATAAGAAATCTCTTCTATTCATAGCTGCATGTAATGAATATTTATACACCCAAATCTCTATTGCGGAGATCCGTCACTGGATTATTCAATTTAATAATACTTTTAGGATAACTAAAAGGCCCGTATAATTGCTAATCTCAGCCAACAAGAGGGCAAGGGATTGAAAATTCCCTGGGACACAAGCCCTGAATGTGCCCAAAGATGCAGAATTAAGAACCTTTTTGCATGACAACATGCACGTGGTCTTCTCCTCACTCAAGCCCACCACCTGCAGTGATGTGCCAGGTTTCTTTCTGATTTTTATACACCTCAGTAAAGTTTCTCCCTTTCCTTCCCACCACCGCCTTGAAGGTCTGAACTGCTAAAACGTGAAGCATCTGGACAAAAGGGGATAGCACTGGTGCTGGAGAAGGTGGCACCAGCGCTGGAGAAGCTGGCACCAGCGCTGGAGAGGGTGCACCAGCGCAGAAGGCTGTGGCAGCCACAGGACATCTCCCCACACTTCTCCCAGCCCCACCGCCTTGCTGCAGAGAGAGCATGCCAGCAGGTTTGGGGGAAACTGCCCCCAAAACACGACTTGTCAAGAACATCCCACCAGCATGGATGCAGATGGGTCAACTCACCTGGCCCTGCGTCTCCAGCTTGACCTCCTCCGTGGCAGGAGGTTTGGCGAGCGGCACCGGGGCCGTGTTACAGGGCTCCATCTGCTCTGTCTTCTCCACCTTCACCTTCACATCATCCAGGGTCAGCGCTGGGGCTGCAGCAAGCTCCTTCTCATCCTTGTCCAGCAGATAGCGCAGGAGCTGGTGATCCTTGACATCTTTTTTCTTCAGCGCATCTGGCTCCAGTTTGATGTCCGGGGTGCCCGGCAGCTGGCTCTGAGCCGTGGGGGTGGTGGTGGGGTTTGGGGTGTTCTCCTTCTTCTCATGCTCCATGGCCAGGGTGGTAATATCAGAAGGGCTGCCCTCCTGAAGGAGTCTATGCAAAATTTTGTGCCGCTCGGTCAGCGAGCTATGGGAGGAAGGGCAGGTGCTGCTGGGAGGGTTGCCGGAGGCCAAGGTGCCAGCAGTGCCCGCGCAGGCTAACGAATCTTTGCAGCTCGTGTCCGCATCGGCGTGTCGAAGTTGCTGCTCCGCTGTGGTGGCCAGGAGCTGGACCAGCTTATGGCTGGTGGCTTGGGAGCACTTGCTGTCCCCGTCCGAGAGCCTGTCACCGGCGTGCAGCATGCCTGAGTCCAGCGGTTTGCCATCCCCCGAACCACCGTCTGACTGGATCATCTCGCTCAGGATGGAGGCGATCTCTTTGCTGTCCTTTGATTCCGTTTTCATGGGTTGCATGGCGAGGCGGCCGGGCGAGCTCTGGGAGCTGAGCTGTCTCAGCACAGGGGGTGGCGTGGAGTAGCCCACCGGTGTGCTGGGACCTTCGGTCAGCCCCTGCATAGAGTTTATGGGGGCACTGGGAAAGGGTCTGGTGCCACTGGTGCCACAGCTGCCCCCACTGCCGCTGTTGGCCATGCCCACGGGGGAGTGCATGGTGGGCATGGTGGGTGAGAAGGGATTGCTGGGCACTCTGGGTCTGGGCACCAAGCCTGGGCTGACCCGATGCCTCGGGGACATGAACTGCGGTGGGGTAATCCCTGGACTATTCATGGGGGAGCTATTGAGGTTCAAAGTGTGGTTACTGTTCTGGGGACCAGCTTGTCCCTGGCTTAAGGCAACGTTGGCTCCTATCTGGTTCCCAGGTGAACATCCAAAGCTGGTTTGGCTGGTGCTGGAGTTGCTGTTGTGGAGGCCGGCGCCTGGCTGCTGGTTCACGTTGGTGGCCAACATGCTGCCGTTGGAGGGAGGGATGGAGGGCGGCAGGGCCATGCCTTGCCCCGGGGAGATGCTGGGGTTCAGCGAGGGACTGACCCGGGGAAGGGACATTGCAGAGTTAGTGTTCTCCTGGGGTGAGAGCATGCCGTGATCCCTGCGGGAAACGAAAAGGAGAGGAAAAGTCACAAGAGGCTTTGCCCAAACCTTTAGTGTTGCTCAGGCAGCTCCTACCCCCCGTCCGTGCTGCAGAGCTCTGAAGCCTGGAGAGCAGCAGCTCGCAAGCTCTGGTGGTCCCAGCCTTCCCATCTCCGCCAGCGCTTCCGGATCCACTTCAGTCACACGGATGGAGTGCAGCAGCTTTAGCATCTCACCAGAAATGTGACTGCTCGGGACCATGGTTGCTCACCAGCTAAACCCCAAAGGCGTTCCCACATGGCTGGAGGACAACCATGCTGCAACGGCATTCCCCTCTGCCCCAGCCTCCTCGCGTTTCCCCAGCACGACTCAGCTCCAGAGCCTCACCTCTCCCCGTCCTGCCAGTCTGTCAGAGCCCCTCCCTCCCCAAATATTTTAAGTTCTCCAGGGCAAGGCAGAAATGTGAAGCACGTCTATAAACCTCCACCTGAACTCCCGGGGCCACCTCTTTGCAAAACAAGAATAATCAAGAGCAACAGAGCTGCCAGATTCCCCATGGGGATCACATCTCCAAACCAGCACTGCAGACCACCAGTGGATACTCCGTCCACTGTAGGGAAGACACTTCGATTCCTGAATCGCCCACCCAGGTGCTGGCACAGCTCGGTAGCGGCAGGGTGGGGACGTACCTGTCAATGATATGGATGCCCATGATGAAGGGCTGCATCTCTGGGCTGGAGGGGTAGCAGAGCTTACACTTGGTGTGGGCACTAAGCACCGTCCCGTCGCTCAGGGTGAATCGGTACGAGGGGCTGAAGGCCGTGCCGCGTGTCATCACTGAAGGAGACAACCAGGAACACATCAACCCCCTTAGAAAAGCCAGAACCTGCAACACCCTACAAGCACCAGGAGGAGGAGGGAGGGAGCAGAGGAGAGGGAGAATCGGCCTGGGACAACCACCTTCCCAGCAAAATACCACACACTGCATGTTGGCTAACCCTGTAGACCCAGAAAATAAGAGGAGTACGAATAACCACGGTGGCACAGAAATCCTCCCAGCTGCTTCTCCAGCTCCAAAGCTGTGTCCTGCAGTGGGTAAATCTAAATCTAAGCACTGTTCTTGAGTGCTCAGAGCTTCTGAAGGTGATCAGAGCAATCAGTCAATCACCAGCATACAACATACAAGCTGATGAAGCCCAGCCAGGCTGGGAAGGTGCAGCAGGATGCTGTTGCTGCAACCCTGGCAGAGTTACAGCTCTCTGGAGGCTCAGCGACCTCCTGCTCCCACGTCCTGCTTTCCCCACATCCCTGTTGTGAGCATCCTCGCCAACACAGCAAAGATGCTCACAGAAGACCTCCCATTTCTTCTGCTTAGACACTGGGGATGGTGTTTGTGGATGGCACAGGAAAAAAAAATTAAAATAATCATAGGTAGCTCCGATTTGTCTCAATTCTATATTTCCTGAAAGGTGAGAAGGAACCTCCCGGCTGGAGGAGCTCCTCCAGCGTTACTCAGCCCTTTCCCCTCTCTCTTTGGCACTTTGTGATTATTATTGCAGCATTTATTTTTCCAGAAAGCATTTATCCAGCAAAGAGGACCATGCCCTGCCTTCTCCCTGCAGCTCCCACTGCTCGACAGGAGAGCATGCCAGTGAGGAAGAGGAGCCTGTTACCTTCTTGAAAGAGCTGTTTGGCGTAAGATGGCTCTCTGCCTTGCGGCTGGAAGAAAGCGTAGATGCATTTCCGCACTAAATCCTCCCAGCCTGTCCTGCCGGCGGCTCTCAGGGAACTGGTATCAATGGAGATGATTTTACCTGGGCAGAGAAAGAGAAGCCACCTTACTCAAGCACAGCATGAGAAGTCCCTCAGCACAAATAGGTCCATAAATGTGGAAAATGAAGCCATGTCCTGTTTGCGTCAGACAGCAGCGGCAGGAGCACACGAGGAGGTCCTCCAGAAGGAGGTGGACGTTCAAGGAGTTTGCTCTGCAGCACGCACCAACCTCTACGCACACTTTGGCCAGCTGAAGTGGACGTGAAACCCAACAAGAAGTACCCTCATGAGAAGGGACCCTTGCTGTTCCAAGGCTGGGGTCCCCAGATTCACACCTTCATCCAGGGGGACACCCTGCCAGCCACCTTGCCCACACCAGGAGGTCGTCCAAGCAGGACCTGCTGCCTGTTTTCTCCCTCGACATGAAACACCAGGCAGCTTTGCCAGCTGTTTTACAGCCATGGCAGGGAGCAGGGAGCAGAGAAAATGTTCATTAAGGATTTTCAGGCTGCAGGGAAGGCCAGGGTAATGATTACCAGAAAGAAGGTCATCAGAATGGCTAGAAAGTAATATTTGGCCAAGGGCAAACCTGAATCTGAAAGGTGATGACTGTATCATCCCCATCAATCAGAAACCTCAACAGCCCCCAAAATCCAACGGAGCAGAGAGGGGCTGCGTGCAGGGTGCAGGTCTGGTGTATTGGATCAGCTGAGGTGTAAACTCAGTTGAGGTGCCTCCAGTCGAGGTGTCAACCACAACGGTCCTAGCAGGCAGTGCTGCCATTTGAAAAGGACTGGACCATGCTCATGCTATGGGGTCCTGCACTGCGTTGCTGGCCTCTGCGCCCCAGGGACAACAATTCCTCCAGAGCCAGGACTCCCTGGCATCACTGGGATGTTACCTGTGGTGTCTTGCTTGGTCACGAAGGATTCAGAAGGGGTGACGGCTGCCGGTCGAGGTAATCGTCTCGCGATGCATATCAGACATGACTGGAAATCTGCCAACGCAGGAGAAGGAGAAGGGACCGAGAACATGAAAATCAGATGTTACAACCACCACTTGCAATTGAAAATTTGAATTAAAATACCACTGCTGAGCTTGATTGCCACGTCCTGCCCTGGAAGTGTTTACCCCGAGCAATCCTCCGGCCTTTCAAAGCAAATAGGCTCTGTCTAAACTCTATAAAATTTGCTGGAAAAGAGGTTTCCAGTGCTTGGAGAAATTAATTGTAAAGGCTTCGCGGACCTGGCAGTATCGTACAATAAAAGTCAGCACTAAAAGCCAGCAACTGTCGGCTTCAGGCAAAGTATTTGGTCATAAAATACCATAATTTATTCCTTCCAGTCATGATCTCCTGTGTAAACCACAATGGATTAATCCAGCTAATGCGCTGGAAAGTAATAGCTGGGACACTGAAAGGAGAGTTAGTGCACTTGCAGGAAAGCAACGGCTCCCGTGGCGCCAGGGAAACCCCGCCTGTCCCAAATCCTCGGGCAGAGATCTGCCTGCAGGCAGCCAATTCAGCCCAAAAATGCCTGGACGGCACCGTGGTCCGGCAGTGGTGAAGGCACAAGGTGGGGTGACCAGCACCCACGTCACTCCCTGAGAAGGTGCTGCAGCCAACGGGCTTTGGTGGGTAATAAAATATTGCTTCTTCCTTAAGAAATACGGACTGTAAGCAGTCCTGGAGGCAGCTCTGGAGGGCCAGGGAAGATGGGATGGCTGGAGGGCATCAGCTCAGAGAGGAAGGGGAGAGTGAGAAGCCACAGCGAACTTCAGGCATCTCCCCTGGGTTCTCCCCCATGCCGGGCATCGTCTATGCCGGGCCAGGAACAACCAGCCCCACCAGGCAGCCCTGCAGCGTGGGGGCTGGTCCTCCTCCTTCCTGCACTGCCATCCCTACCCTGCTCCTCCTCCTGCCTGCCCTGCCCGAACGCAGGGCTGGAAGCAGACGATGCTCTCCCCTACCTTCTCCTTCCTCCTTGAAGGACTTGGGCTGGGAGACGGTGAAGCACTGCATCACCTCGTAGCGCTGACGAGCCTCCTGGTTCTCTGCGCCCGGCTCGTCGGGCGGCCGGATCAACATCCTGCAGCTGAAGGTATGGCTGTTGCGCCTGGTCGCTTCTTGAGGCCAAGGAACTCCATTTACTGGTGGATGGAGAACGGAGGAGAAGAGTTGTTAGGAGCTGCGTCGTGCCCACATCCCCCCCAACTTCCCGAGAACCCCTTGGATAAGGGGACAGAAGGAAAAGCGCTGGTGTGGGGGAAGAAAGCAGCCTGCTGCTCAGCTCAGGGGCGAGCTGAGAGCAGAGCTGGGGACAGAGCCCTCCCTGCCAGCCCTCAGGGCTCCTTCGGACCTGCTAAAGACCCCGTGCCCAGACCGACGCTCCCAGCCAGGCCCTGAGAGCATCTACAACCCCAAATGAGATCAGCACGTCATCGTGAGAGTCATCATGCTGACATTTATGAATTGTTCCTTACATCGCTGGTAGGTGCTATCATCTCTATCTTATGGGCAGGGAAACTGAGGCACAGGGTCTCTCAGTCACTTCCAAAGCTTGGGAGGGCTCCTGCCTCTTGCTGTTGTACTTGAAGTCCCCTCAAAGCAACGCTCACAGGACTTTTCCAGCAAGTCCAGCTGAACGTCTCCATAGAAATGAAATTTTTCTTTCCTTCTTCCTCATTTCTGGGGTAAGTCAGCAGTGAGATCTTCTGGTACCACAGCAATGAAAACCCTCCCCTTTGATTTTTTTCTATAACCTGGCTTTTCCCAAAAACCTCTGGGCACCAGCTGGCTGATTTTGCTAGCCCTCTACAGCATCTCCGTGGATATCTGTATTCAACCCAAATGATTTTGCCACCAGCAGATTATGAAGCTTTCATGCAACCTGATCTACAGGAAGAGCTGAGGGGCTTGTAACATCCAAGGAAAGGCAAAATGCCCAGCCTTAAACTGGGTAACCACAGGGAAAAGACGATGCCTGAACCCGTATGGGCTCAAACTGATGAACGCCTATAGATTTAGATGGTTTGAGACATCACTGTATTTACCCAGAAGGAAGACAAGTGTGAATTTAAAAAAAAACCCTATTTCTAAGTCAAGCTACTTGAAAAGGGTTCATCTTTCTTTTGTGTTTCTTCAAAGGTGCGAGTGGATGAGGAATCAGTGATGTCTCACCCACGTTAGCCACCCAGAGGATGCTCACCTCCAGTCAACAAATAAAACCTTCTGCTTTGGTTGCTTCCAACACCCTGCAAGTCCCTTCACCACATGATGCTTCCTCCCATCCTCACAACTGTTCGTTTTCCCAGTGTGGGGGACCATCGTGAGCTCACTGCTTGCACCGTGACCTCTTCTCACACCCCAAGATGCAGAATATCCCCATGCTAGATACTTGGCAAAATACTGATGGGCTCTGAAACCAGCTGGGGACAATCCCCCCGCCAGCTGGGAGGACATCCTAAATGAACTAGGATAAGCCAACAGACTCAGTCTCCCAAATCAACACCTTGAAATCCTCCTCATTCCCTAAAGCTCCTACGTATGCCCCTCATTTCGGTCAGATGAGTCAGTTCCTCCCACCCATGAGCCAAAGTCGAAGGCAAAAGTTTTCCTAGTAAAGAAAGACAAAGTGAAGATGACTTGAATATTATCATCCACCAGCTGTTTATTCAAAAATCTAATATTGATATCTCACTGGTAGGATATACTTCACTAGGCAAAGGTTTATGGATTATTACCTGGCTTGGGTATATCTCTGAATTTCACAGTACACAATATAAAAAATAATATTATATATAAATAATATAAATAAATATATATATACAAGGGGCAGCTTCACTGAAGACACAACAGCATTTTTGACAGCACTCTCCAAGCACCAGCTGATAAAACCCCCCACCTCAAGGGTTTTCTTACCTAGAGACTTTGGCAACAAGTTCTTGACAAACTCAGCGTGATCTCCCACATGCAGGATGCTGTAGACACTGGTGTTCATGAGTTCCTCCTGGTTATAACCCAGGTAGCTGGTCACGTTCTCGGAGACGAAGACGATCCTCCCTTCACGGTTCACAACGAAGAAGAAGCCATCCAATGCCTGTAAGGGGAACAAACCTGGGCAGCGTGTGGGCAATGGGTCCTGGAGCAGGTCAAGATGCTCCATGACCATGGGCAACCTTCCTCTGCCTCTTGCACCTCAGCTTTGTCCCCACTCTATATTATAGCAGTGATCAAATAACTGCATTTGCTTAAACACACAGAATTGCAGAATGGTTTGGGTGGGAAGAGACCTTTAAAGGTCATCCAGTCCAACCCCCTGCCATGGGTAGGGACATCTTCAACCAGATCAGGTTGCTCAGAGCCCCGTCCAGCCTGACCTTGAATGGTTCCAGGGATGGGGCATC
>JANXJC010000017.1:28667785-28702149 GCA_027564655.1 Leptodon cayanensis | reverse complement strand
GGGGCAGAATCCCCTCCCTCGACCTGCTGGCCACGCTGCTGGGGATGCAGCCCAGGACACGGTTGGCTTTCTGGGCTATGAGGGCACATTGCCGGGTCACGTCCAGCTTTTCACCCACTAGTCCGCCCAAGTCCTTCTCTGCAGGGCTGCTCTCAATCCCTTCAGCCCCCAGTCTGTGTTAATACTGGGGGTTGCCCTGATCCAGGTGCAGGACCTTGCATTTGGCCTTGTTTGAACCTCAGGAGGTTCACACAGGCCCACGTCTCGAGCTTGTCCAGGTCCCTCTGGATGGCATCCCGTCCCTCAGGTGTGTCAACCGCACCACTCAGCTTGGTGTCATCTGCAAATTTGCTGAGGGGGCACTCGATCCCACTGTCTACATCATCGATGAAGATATTAAACAGTACTGGTCCCACTACAGACCCCTGAGGGACACCACTTGTTACTGATCTCCATCCGGCATTTGAGCCATTGACCACTGCTCTCTGGATGCAACGACCCAGCCAATTCCTTACCCACCGAACAGTCCATACATCATATCCATATCTCTGGTCTGCAACCTCCTCTGCTAAGGACTTCCCTGCCACTAAGGATGGTGCCAGTGGAGGAGAAACAGTCCTCTTCCAAGGGCCAGAGCTGAAGTCAGAAAGGTTCTAATTTGGCAATCCGCTGAAATTAAGCATATGCCCAGTTTGCTTACTTACAGGTCAAGAATGACAGAGCCTTTGCATCGTGCAGAATAACAGTTTTTTTCATGCATTTAGGATGCAAGTGGCAAATTCAGCACTGCAATCAAATGGAGGAGGACAAATGTGACCCAGACGTAAACATACAACATGGGGAGATCTGCTTATTTTAACAAGGACACCATCAAGGTTTTTAATTCACTGCCATGGTACTGGGGAGGTAATGCTTTCTGGTGCTACAAAATAAGCTCAGAGCTGCAGAGCCCAGTGCTTGTGTGAGGAGCCCTTGAGAAGGCTGATGGCTGATTTACACTCTTCCAAACATGCATCACCTAAAATGTTTCATCCAGGCAGGATTTGGTTTTTCCTGGAGTCTAATTCCTACTTATTCTGCTCATCAAGAGCAAGGTCTGGTGGACTGTGATCCTACAACTAGACCTGGCCATATCCTGGAGTGGGAGGTGGTGCAGGGATAGGAGAAACTTCTGATGCCCGAAAATTGGTACCCACAGCATCACCCTCTCCTCCCCATCCTCCCACTTGCCCATGCCAGCAGAAGGTTCCTCTGATGGAGAGCGTCCAGGCTTTATTTAATGCAGTTTCTAAAAATCAGGTTTTGCTGTAAAGCAACATTAAGTGCAAGAAACAGGAAGCATTTAAAAAAGGAAAAAAAAAGAAGAAAGAAATCTTTTGTCAAAATGGTTCTGGCAGATCGGCTGCAATTTTCCTTATTCCCAGCTGTTGCCAAGACAACCAGCCTTTGCACTTCGGGCATCCAAAAAAAAAGACCCAGGCTGGATGGTAAACCCCACCTGGACCCTTCTCTCCAGGTGATGCTGGTTTTGGGGGGCCAGAGGAGCAGGGAAGGGGCAGGGGAGCTCTGAGGTGGCAGTCAGTGGGGACCCAGCTTGCACACCTCCCCTGTAGCCCCCATTCCTCCAGCCGCAACAGTGGGCATTTATCCATGGTTTAAATGTTAAATTACCTTACCAGCACAATTGCTTATGGAAGTCAAGCCCAAACAACAGGTCAAGAAGCAGAAAACCTTCCTAAAAATGAATGAGATGCTTTTTAATAGCCCTTTTTATCTCTGCCTTTCCGGGTTTGAAAACCCCGCCTGTGCATAGGACACCCGGGAGAAGCTGGAAGTCATTTGTGGAATGTTTTCAGGCATGGGAGGCTGTGGATTGCTTGGGGAGCAGCGAAACCACTAATTGCTTCTTGGGGTCAATCTGCATGGAAAATAAACTAAGGGTGGTAAGGGCTTGGCATCCTCAAAGTGCAGCCACGGATGCCCTGTAGCATGGGCATGGGTCGGGGTCAGCCTCTCAAGTGTGTGGGCTTCACATGCCGCTGCGGGAGGAGGACAATTAGGAAATTATTTCCTAGCCTGTATAGATAATAACCATAATCTAAACATGGATTTTAAATCAAATAATACAGGGTAGGTTGTTTACAAAGCAGCATCGACTGAGCAGTAATGCACCTCTGAGTTCCTTCCCACAGAAAGGATGCATCAATACCTGACCCAAGCACGGAGGATAATTTTTAGTCATAAGCTAGCTGATTTAATTAATTTCTTTTTCTTTATGATGACCTCAGGTTTTCCAGGGCCATTTCTATGACTGATGTGCTGCCATCCCTGCTTTGCCCTGAGGCATTCTGCTCCCCATCACCCAAGGTGCTGAATACCTCCGGGGCTCCTGGCCACCGTGAGCCACATATTCCCATGTGTGGACATGGAAATGAGGGGATTGACCCCTGCTGAACGATGTTCTGGTGAGCCAGCTGGACCCACGTTCATCATTTAAGTGATGCAAAGGCAAGTTCCCAAGACCACACTGCGAAATATGTGGATTTACTGTGGATATACGGACGCTGCTCTCTCTCATGGTTTTGTTGGCTCTGCCACTGCTCTCGTAGGATGCCTTCTCCCAATATAAGCCAAATACTAGGGGTTTGTTGAGTATCTGCTTCTTCTCCTGCATCACTTTGTATTCCCATGCCTGTTTCTAGCACCCAATGCACCCCTCAAAACCCACATGCCTTTCCCAGCCTAATTTCTAACCCTCTTCTGCATTTTTGCAGGTCTGTTAGGCTGAGCACCTCTGTAGCCAAGCTGCCAACTCCCCATTAACTCCATCCATGTGCTTCCAGCACCCATTTTGCATCCTTTCTGCAAGTCAGGCCCTTCCTTTGACGCCAACCCCCTTTCCATCCCTTTTGCATTAACTCCTCTATCTGCAGCGTCACCTCTTGCAGAGTTTTACCAATTTTGACACCTTCACTCCAGGGCTCAGGGGAGACCAGCGTGGTATGAGAAGGGATTAAGCAGGTCCTGAAAAGCACGCATCGCAGTGGAGGAGAGCTCCCTACAGCCTCCAAGCATCTTTTGGAGATGCAGAAGAGGCCAAAAATGTGATGGGGAGGGAGTCTTGCTCACCTGGAATCCTGAAACCCAGGCTGGCTTTCTGTCTCAAAAACGACGCCACATTTCACCTCTCAGCTACTGGGCTCCCACCAGATACCACAGAGTAATTTGTTGGACTGTGTCATGTCAGCAATTATGCTCTTATAGTTAATTAAATGAATCAGATGACGATGCTGCTTCCTTTTGGTCTTTGAATGTGTAATTTTATCAGGCGGTTTCAATGCAAGAAGGCAGCTGCGGGATAGCGCTGGCCATCCTCACGGAGGAACTCCCCCTGCCCAAGCCCAACCCCCAGCTGAAATCACCAGCTGAACGATTTAGGATTTGAAGTTTAACTCTGGGGCCTGTGATATAATATAATAACCCTCATATAATAACCTTCTCCACACAAGATGGTCCCATCAGGTCCAACTCTGACTTTCCTCCTGAGATATGATTATTTCTGATCTACTGATATCGACCAAAATGCGGCGCACCCTCCTCATCCTCCCTATTTTCCAAAGGACAGAAGGATTCAAATCTGTTGAAAACCATCCATCCACATTACCTAACTCACCTGCAAATGAGGCCAGGGGCTCAGTTTAATGCACACTTAGAAGCAACTCAATATTTTAATGCTGATATTAAGAAGCTATCCAGATTAGCTTTGACTTAACCAAGTCCAAGCTCCACCATGCTTGGTTAAGACTCACTTTCCAAACCATCTGCTGAAGCGAAGGACCAAAATCAGTATACCTGCAACTTAGGCCAGGGACATGGCTAGGCTTAGAGCATCCCAACTACGTCTCCGTTGCCTTCCTCCTCTGTATTTCACTTTCTTGACGCACTGCTTTGCTTTGGGCAGTAGTGGGAGCCTGGCAGCATCAGCAACATTTTAGCACCTACCTCCAGAAGAAGAGGTCCCAGAGATTCCTTCTCAATCACTCCTTGGCTGCTGGATGAGATGTCGGACTTCTGGACTTCATCATCAGCCGCTTTCTCTGTAGCAAAGGAAAAGGGACGTTTTAGCCAAGAAAACCCATCATTTTACTACTGAATTATTACCAATAATAAACAAAATATTGACCACTTGTCATACAGGCAACGCAGGATGTCCACCAAAAGACTCCAGCATTTTCATTTCATCCCTCAGTCCCATGAAGATATAATGTCATTTCTAATTATTTATTAATTATTATAAAATAAAAGCACTAATTAGATTGCAATCTACTGCTAGCAGGAAGGAAAAATCCATCTTAAAGCAAAAGCCTGCAGAAAGAGGCATCCAAGATCAACATTTTGAAAAGGAAACGGTATATCCAGTTTAGCGCAAGCTACAGTATTTAATCTGGAACTTTTCAGACAACACTTTAAGAAATAACTGCTGGGAGGAATTCATGGAGAACGGGCTGTGCCAGGGGAAACCTGCTGGAGAATAAAAAGCAGCTTGTGCCACTGATGTGCAGGGAGCATCCCAGATGCCAGTCAGCCAGGAGCCAGCAGGGCCGGGGACAGGAGAAGAGCACCCGACGTGGAGCGGGTGATGCTGCTGGAGAAGCCCAGCCCCAGCCCTTCCAGAAACTCTCATGCTGTATTGCTGAATAATCCCTTTGGGAAAAAAACGACCCAAAAAACCAGGAGAGAAGGCCCTGTTATTTGTCTCGCACTCCCCCGAAAGGTGCTAGCCACGTCGCACAGCTACTCCGAGGAATTCAGGATAAATCCAGCAGCGAAAGGCGGGTGGCAAGTGGGATGTGATAAAGCCAGCGCTCACAAGCAAGTGAGCCACGATGCCGCTGGCGTTTCAGGGCTGTCTTGTTTTGCTCCTCCATATCCATGACTGTTTTCCACTGGAAAAGCTGGGAGAGTTCCTTGGCCTCTCCGGCTGTGACCTGGGAAGGATGGGGAGAGGAGCATCCCTGTCTCTGCAGGATGCAGTTGAGAATAAAACCTGATCTCTGGGAGTGACTCGGGAGGCTGGCAGTACAAGCCCCGGCTAAGCATGTCTGGGGCTATAGATGTATTTGCAAAGAGGAGATTAATTACTGTTTAATCACATGGTTTGGGTGGACTAAGAGCAGAAAGAGGCAAGTGGGAGCTAAACCTTGATGGAGAGGATACCTGCTTCGTTGATCAGGCATCACTTAGCAAGGGAAAAGCAGGGATGTCTCAGATTGCAGGTGCTTTTTGCTTCCGCTATGTTTTGCTCTGAAATGCGAAAATGCAAGCTCCTGGGGACAGCTGGAGGGGCAGAGTGTTACCCATTGCATGTCAGTGCCCATTGGCACCAGCAAAGGAAATTATCAGCTGTGCAGGATGCGAAACAGCGTAGGAGTCCTGAAGCATCCTCAGTCCAGGCTCACATGGATGGCTTCGATGCAGGTTTTGATTAAAAATGAAAAAGACTCTGTGTGGCTAGCTGAAAAATGACTTGAAACTTGGTCCTCTATTAATGTTACACCATTTACAAGGTTTTCCCAGGTACCAGAACCACAAATTCAGCCTAGTAGCTGAAAATTAAGCCGTGCTCCTTCTGTATAACTGCCAATTGTTAGCATAAAGAAAGATGCTGGGGCCGGGATGCAGCTGGTGATTTGTGGACAACGTGCACAGCCCAGGGGGATGCAGCCCCATCCTCACAGGCTGGGCTTCCTTGCATGGCAGGAGTAACATCCCGGGGTTTGCCAGGAAACCAAAGGGATGCTCAGAAAAATCCCGAGGACCAAACATGTGTGAGGTGCTGGGAGCTGGAGGAAGAAAATTACCCAAACTGGTTTTAAGAGGTATGGCAGCAAGTTGTGAACTTTACTGCACAGCAGGACAAGGGAAAAGGCTCCTCAACCCACAGTGCCTTGTGTAGGACCTGGAAACCCTCATGTGCATCAATAAATACATGTTTATCAATCAAATGTATATGTGTATCAACACACCAGGCTGATGAAAGAGCTCTGCCCAGCCTATGTCAGTCCGCTCCCAGAGGGCAAGAGGTGTTTTCTCAGGATAAATATCCGTTAAGCGCAGCGGTATGCATGCTGAAAGTGCAAGCCAAGAGGTTTCTAGGACTGCTGGAGGTTTACTGCTCATCTCTCTTGACACTGGTCTTCGTCTCTGACCATCCCAGCACCAAGGGAGCCAGTCCCCCAACTTGTCTGTAAGCAAAGCTAAATTGCATTTGCTGCTTTGCAGCACATCAGATGGAAGGTTTATTACTCAGCATCAAATCGCGTTTGCAAAGTGTACAGATGCGTCCCTTGAAACTCTTCATCCCTGTGTCCTCCCAGGACTTTATCTGTCTTAAGCTTACTTCGGGTGTTTCTCATTCCTGACTTTGTCCTTCATCCCTTGCATCGCCAAGAGGAGTGAGCCTGGAAGAGCATTCGCTCAACACTTGCTCTTGCAGAGGTGGTCGCCAGCTTCCCCCATCCATTTATCAGGTAATCTCTGCCTCTGCTTTCCCTCTCACCCAGTGGCTCTTTTCTCTTTAGAAAATAAATCAGCTGAAAAAGGTCATGTCTTCGTCTCTGCTGGCACAGCCCCGAAAACAACAGGCAACACGCACCCCGTTTCGAGCACACACGCACAGGTTTTGGATGCTCAAGCAACGATCTGACTTCAACCCTAAAATACCTGACCCCTGCGTCCTGCTACGGACCCCCTTGGGCAGCTCACCTCATCCCCACAGGCCTCAGTTTCCCCTGTTTCAAGGAGAAACCAGAGTTCTTTCCATCTGAACCGCCTCCAAGCAGCGATGCCTGCCTCCCACCCAGCACCGCTGCATGGCTAAACCATGAAGGAGCAGAACTGTCCCAAGGAAGACACCCAAATCCCTTCCAGGGTTGGAAGACCTTCCCATGCGCCCAAACCCGCGGGAGCTGGCAGGTACCACAGCATGAGAAATGGCTTTTTTTTTCCTACGCTTAATAAATTGATGCACTTAGAGGCAATGCACTGGCTTCCAGCTCTAATCCTTTAATTGGGCTGTGGGATCCTCCTCCTGCTTTAGTGAAATAGTTTCATCTGCCAGCTCTGAGCCCGTTATTTGGGAGGATTAGCTGGCAGAACGATGCACTGTCGCTGTCTCCCTTGTGCACGAGTCCTTCTCCTTCCCACCTTTGCAGCACTGGATCTGGGAGCAGATGGATCCCTTAAAGCTCCTGCTCACCTTCTCCGGGGTGGCACACCCCAGCGATGCAAAACTCCTTCAAAGCATCAGCGCATCCTGGCTAAATACTTCAGTTAATGTGCTTAAATGCAGCTCTTTAGCTTTTCCATCCGGAGCACGCGAGGAATACATTACAAGCAAACTGCTGGTTTGCACCTTACACCATTAATTTCAACTTTCTTTTTTTTCCAGCATTAATTGCAGTGGTGGCTCTGCTATGCTGGCGACAGGCTGATGCTCTTGGGGAGCATCGGTCACAGGCCAAGCATTCCCTGCACTTGACACAGCCAAACACAGAGCAAATTCCTGGTTCCCCAAGCTCATAATCTCATTATAAAGCTGGACAGACAGATTCACGTGTAAATAAAGCAACGAGAGCAACATGAGCCCTGGCGCTGCTGCTGTTTGAAGCTGTTGGGATCCAACTGTGGGGGCTTTGGCAGCCTTGGGCATCGTAAATCCCCATGGCACAATAAAAGCCCAGCATGCTGACGGCCCCGATTGGAACCTAATTGCTGCAAACGTGATTAAAGCAGTGGTTTTTTCTTGCAGCAGAGAAAGGAGCTATTTTAAATGCATTCCTCAAATTACACCCCGATTTTCTGACAACCAGGGAGATGTCTGGGTGCCTCTGGAGTCTATAGGAGCCATAGGGTCCTTGGCACTCCAAAAATATCAGGTCAGTGGACTTGAACTGTGAGGTAGATGTCTTATAAACAGGTCACCCAACACCATTGATACTGCAGTGGGACAAGACATGATGCCCACTGAGATGCCTGGGAACACCGCGGTCACTTTGAAAACAATCTTGTCCTGTGCCAACCCCGTGCAGCCAAGCTTGGCACGGAGAGAGGTGACATTTCCAGCTCAGCCCCGCTATTTCGCAGCCACACGAGCCTCCTGGCTGGAAGCCACCGATTCTTTGCAGGACTAGAAGAAGGGATGGGGAAGGCACAAGGCTGGTGAGGGATGGAGGACACTGCTAAAGCACGCTGGGACTGGAAGAGGAATGATACACTCAGATGCCCTGATGCTGGAAGCGATGGCCAGCAGCACAAGGCAATGGGAACAGATTTTGCATCACCAAGAGCTGCTCTTCCCGTTTCCCAGCCCGATGGTACCCAGCGGCGTCCGGGGCTGCCAGCCAGGCTGCTCTCCGTGTGCAGCTCCTCCTGGGCTCGGCACGGTGGAAGGAAGGCACGGAGCAATGCTGGGGAGTGGGGAAAGGGGTGAGAGGCGAGCAGAGTAAAAAGCTACGCCCCTGGCAAGGCGAGGGCTGACGGCGCGGTGGCAAGCTGCTGAAACGGGGGGGTGCAGCCCAGGCTGGGGGGATGTCAGCAAGTTGGGGTGTGCGGATGGACAGCCAACCCATCCGGAGTGTTTTCCCCCTGATTTTAGAAAACATCAATGTAAAAAGTTCCTTTTTTTGGTTAATAAAAGCCCAAAGCCAAGAGCACACACAGGAAAGGCAAACGGCTCATCTGGGGTGTTATTTCTGCTCCTCCAAAAGACAGTGCAGTATGTGCCCCCCTTAAAAACTGGCTCAGACACTGCCTCTAAACCACATCGCATGGAGCAAAGCTGAAGGATGTGACTTTGGCAAGTGGGTGCTACCCACAGAGCTGTAGGGTACTGGTGCTTTCCCCTTTTTTTGTTTTCCCTCTTTGCATTATTATTTTTTATTTCCCCAACCTCCCTAGCTTGCCTTAGCTGCCTCTATCCCTTTGGCAGGTCTTCTGCTCTTTCTCTGCCACCATTTTTGGTGGCATGGGGCACAGCAAAATCATCCCCAGGTTGCTGCACTCGCCACTCTCTGCTTCCAGACCTCTGTACCCAAAACCCTGTACCCACAGAAAATCAGGCATCCAAGGTAGGGAGAAAATCAGGTATGCAAGGCAGGGAAAATAAAAGGGTTGGAGAGGAGCTGTGACCTCCTCCAGCAGCCACAGCTGAAGACCTTCCCTGGAGCAATGCTGAGGCCGTGTAGGGTAAGAGCCATAGCCACACAATGGGAAAAGTCCCCCAAAAGGCCTTAACTTACTGCTTTTTACCCCAAACATGACAAAGCCCCACGGCCAGGAGAGCACCTGCACTCCAAGGGGCCAGAGAAGTGAGGACGTGCCACCAGAGTGATGGCAGAACCACAGGGAAGGAGGGTCGGTGGCTTAGGGAACACCTCCCAGAGCCACTCCAAGGGATAAGGTGGGAGGGGAAGGAAAATGGGGGTGAAGGGGCTGGATGCGGAGAGGAAAAGATGTCCAGCATTGATGTCCATCTGCAGTGCCTTGGGAAGTTATCTCTGGCCCCACAGGCTCCATCACATGGAGCTCCATCCATAGCATCTAGGGCAAGCACTCCTGTCTCTCCATCCCTTAAATCTGCACTTTTAAATTAAAATAATACAAGCTGTCTGATTCTGCTCATCATTTAAAATTTTGCAGCTGAAACGCTTTTTTTTTTCCCCCCAGAAAGTGGAAATGAATATCTGAAAAATAATATATTGCACGTGGGTCTTCTAAATCAGGACATAAAGAATTCAAACCAGGATTTTGCTGAGAAACATCATGGACACAGAAAATTAGAACAATTGTTTCCACTTGCCCAGCACAAAACTTTGTAATATATTGCATTTTGCCTTGACTTGCAAGAAGCTCACTGCTGCTCTCCAAGGAATCCCCAATGGAGAGGCCCCCAAAGTTGAGGGCATGATGGCCAGGACCCAAACGCTGCCCCACACCCTCCAAGGGCTCTTTTCCAACACGAGATTTCTATGGGCAACATTCATTTTTCATTTCTTACGATAGAAGCCTGAAAAGTCTTTGGGTTTTGACTTTTCTATTAAAAATTCAACAGCTCAAAGGCAAAAAGTCCAACTAAGGAGGACTTGCAGCCTTTCTCAGAGCATGTTGGGTACCTCAGTGGGTACCAAGGATGACAGAGCAGGGTAAGATGGAGAAGCTGATGAGATGCCTAGAAAACACGATGGAGCACCAGGCATGACAACTCCCCATCCCTCTCCCATATGGCACAGCTCCGCAGCCTCCCCAAGGGCCGCGCCAGCTGAACCCCCCAGATCTCAGCCAGGATCTGCTCTATCTGCTTTTTAAAAGATGAGCGAGGCAAAAAAATCCACATCTGTAATTTCCCAAATGAGGAGCTTTGATTTTTAGTTAATTAAAATCAGATGGAACAGACTCGGTGCACCCACGGATCAAGAGCGTGACAGAAAGCTGTGCCACTAATTAGTGCCTGCTACAAGGTTCATCAGTCCAGTAAACCCAACAGGAAAAAAAACTGCAATAAAAATAAACTCCTTGGCAGAAGGTGTGCACCAAGTACATCTTGCAGTGGGGCACAAAAAAATTGGTTTAAAAAAGCCACAAGAGGAGAAAAAGACAACAATATTGATACAGGAAAGCAGCAGGTAAAGGGATCTAGACCATAGAAATGGGAACACTTTTGTGTTTTTAAACAGTACTCAAGGAGGAGGACGTGTCCCTAACCTGTCAGGTTAGGGACATGTTGGGGGAAAGCCTCCGAGCATCACCGGCTGCTGCTAGTGGTAGTGGCCCGGCCATCCAGGGAGACCCAAGGTCCTGAGCTCACCTCTGGCCTCCTCTCGAGTCCCAGCAAGCCCGAGCGCTCTCCTCTTCATCCCTAGGGATCTATAGGTAGAGGAAGATCCAACCTCAACTTGGGGATGAAGCCAATTTCCAAGGAAGACCATCCTACGTAGCCTACAGGGCACACGCTTGGACCACAGCAATGATGGCTTCTTTGGAGGTACTTTAAACCAAAATTCAAGCTGCGGAAGCTGAGATTTGCCCAACGCCCCCCTGTTCAACGTCAGCACATTCACACGGAGGCAGATGCAGAGAACCCAGCCCAGAGTCCTCCCTTCTTCACTTCCACAAATACCAGATTCCTCTAAAACACTGTATGGAAATCAGCAGCTCTTAGGTTGTATAACTTTTTATTCTAGTAGGAGGAAGGAAATTATCCGATCTATGAATTTAAAAAACTGTGGAAAAATACAATCTGTGAGATTCAGAGCTTGAAAATACCAGTGCAAGAAATAGAAGAGCAGATCTTGGCTTTCAGAAATCAGCACGGCTCCTTCAGAGCCCTGCGCTCGCCGGCTTTATATCACCTGTTGTGATGGTCTATTGGTGACAGGACCCAGGGTGCTCCCCAACCATGTGCCATAACACCAGGCAGGAGTTCCAAGACACCAGAGTAAGATCTGTCTCATGGAGCATAGGATGGAGATGTTTCCACCTGAGCTACTGGTCTCATGCTCCTTTCACGGCCAAAGTAGAGAAAAAGGCATTTTTAGAGGAGATTCGCCTGATCCATTTTAAATTCTTAGTCTAAGATAGAGTCTCATTTTTGGTTTTTTTGGGGGGGGAGTTGTTATCCCCTAGCCCTCCTCCACAACCAGCAGTCAACCAGCTTTTGCTCTCTCTCTTTTTCTCTCTCTTCCCGTGAGAGCTGAACTCCTGACTTCATCACCAAACTCCAGCGTTGGCCCTAAAAGAAATAACCCATGCACCTCCAGAGCTGACAGCACAGCGCTCACTTCAGCCCCAGGTATTTCTGGGCCATCCCAGAGAATGTCCTCACCAACACAGCCCCAAGGGGTTCGTCAGACACATGGTGAACCCTTATTCCTTCATCAACGTACATGCAAAGGCACACGTCAGGAGGATACATCTCGTCAGGCACACAGCCAAGGGAGGAAACTAAGTCCTTGGGGTGTACAAAATGGGCTCTAGTGCCCACGTGGATGGTGAGGACTGAGGACTAAAGCTGCTGGCCACTCCAGTTGCATCAGTAGAGCCAACAGCAGAGACAGATTGGTGGAGGGCAGGACAGTGGGACATCCTGCCACTCTCCCATGTCTCACCTGAGCTTCTTCCTTCATGGCCTGGCTGGAAAAGCAGTCAAAAAAAAGCAGTCAAGCATTGCTGCTGTACTGGGAATGATGACAGCTCCATCTAATGCTCTCACAGCTATTTGCCACACTGCCTTCAGCCCAAGAGCCCGTCCTTACCACGGTGGCATGGCGAAGACTCACTAAAGCCCACGGGCTAGTCCCAGCAGTTAAGCACCTCTCCAACCACTATATAAAACATCAAATCCTAAAAGGACTAAACCATGCAGACTTATTCATCCACCAGCACAGATGTGCAGGTGGGACACTGAATTTATACCGAGGTTAGTGATTTCAAGGTAGCTTTGAAACAGTATGAGCAAAAGATACAACAGGCCAGTGTCCATATCAACACAGCAGCTTGACTTAGCCTTCCACTTGCCCCAAAACCCCTTCAACAGTGATATTTCAAAACCAGGACACCATTCCATGGTGCTTCAGTGCAATTTGCCAATTTGACGGCAGTTCCCATCGGCAGGAGGACTACAGCCACCTCCACCATGTCTACAAACAACCCCAGGAAATGGACGCTCCTGGTGGGCACCAACCCAATTCCGTACAAGGTCTTCAGACTGGTGATCCCAAGCTTAAGCAACATTAACCTTCCACACGGCTATGGGCTGCTCCCCAGTTTTGGCTGCTCCTCCAAGTGGCATTTCCCCTCTTTTCCCACATAGAGGATAAGGATTTTGAGGGCGGGAATTTTGTTGGGTTTTTTTTAAACTTTTTTCTTATTTTTTAAACACAGTATCTACCCAGCAACAGACACAACCAAATTCCTCAGGACTATACTATGCAAATAAATCAACAGTCTTGTTTTAACCCATTTGACCCTTACTATAAATTGCAAAAAACATATTCCAACATTGCCCTTGTCCTAACCAACTGCTACACACTCAACTGAACGACAACCTGTGACATCCTTCCAAATGAGGACCTTGGGGACGATGGACAAGACATCTGCTTCCCTTTAACGAGCCTAAGATACAACTCCCCGTTAACACTCCCATTTTCCAGCTTAAGAAACCCCATGTATAACCACACACACTTCTGTAGCTCTTGCTGGAGTGGATTAAGAAGTTCATTAATATCTTTTGAGCTGAGATGTTGTTACATGCTGCATGAATGCTCGCAACCCAAAAGCTGCCAGGGTTAGCTTCAACCGATGCTGCTTTCACACACCACGGTGGTTCACCAACTGGTGGTTCTCTCTTGAAGGACTCCAGATGGACCTCCAAGAGCACATTTGTCCATGCCCCAAAGCGAACGGCATCATGCAGCATCAGCGTACAACAGCACCAGGAGTACAGCGTAAGATCCAATATATCGGTCCCTGCTCCGACCAGCAAACATCACTTTCTTTGGCAAAGCTTATATGGAAAACTTTATTTTTCTGCTTCTGATAAAATCCTTGTGTAATGGCGAAGAGTGCAGAGCAAAGCACACTGCCACTGAGACAGAAGAAAAAGGGTATTTCTTTCTGTCTTCACACCTTTTAGAGTTAAACATTAATGGTGTCGAGATGTCTTAAGTAAAAAAGGCTGGTTGTCTGAACAATGTCAGGAAAAATTATACGGTGCTGAGTGAATGCAAAATTAATGAGCACTGAATGCTGACAGGAGAGAACAGGCATAAGGAGCCGAGACTTTTTTATAGTCAACGCTGAGATCAAGCAGCTAGAACATCTCCATCTTGCTGCGTGAAGGAATAAAGGCAGAAAAAAACTTTTATCTCAAATCTGAAGAATTTAATTCATTCAAAAACTGTGTCAAATCTGCATGGCCAAATCTACAGCGATGAGAAAGGGCTACATATATCTCCCCCGCACAACTTTAATTCAGCCCTGGCATAGCCTTCATTCTTCTCCTGCAGGCATAAAATACATTGCAACACTATTTTAATGATCCAACTTAATTAATTTTGCAAAGAATTAGACTATTTTTTCTCAAGATGTAGCATCTTGAAGCCCTGGTATGCTGCACGCTAAAGTCCATGAGAAGTTACTATTAAAAATTCACTCGTGTCAACCGTTAAACCAGCTTTATGGTCAAGTTGCATAGGCACGTCAAATATGTGAACTGCACCGGCAAGGAGACGCCTGCCAAAGCGTGCAGACAATGCAAAGCTCGAGCGTGGCGAGGGGGGGGTGACGCTTCCCATGCACAGAGCAGCACTCCCCCTCCAGCCCCGCTCCTCCAAACCCAACTTTCTCGCGCCTCCCATCTGTCTCTCCTCGGCTGCAAAGTGAGAACTGTCAATCTGCAGCTATTGAGGGGATCGACTTGCTTTTTCTGCTACGCCAAAGAGATCTGTCGGAGGTAAAGGCAGACTTTGTGGTGCAGTGTAAATGAACTGAGGGGTGGCTGTAACACATGCATGTGAGTGTGGTCAGGTAGGTGCAAGTGCAGCTCCAGGCCACGAAATGCCCCTGGGAGGACAGGGATGGGCAGGAGCAAGCCATGTGGCGTGGGAGGCTACCTAGAGAAGATGGAGCCATGTGGTATGGGAAGCCACCCAGAGAAGATGGAGCCTCCTGGTATGGGAATCCACCTGGAGAAGACCGATCAAGCCACGCAGGTGAAGACTGCCTTGTCGATCTGCACAGAGCCTGCTCAGGAGGACCTCACCTCCAAAACGAACTTTAACTCTTCCAGTGCAATCGTTACATGCAGAGCAGCGGGTGCAGTGCCAGATGCTGCATGTTCAGAGTGGGTGCACGAAGGCACAACTCTTGGGCGCTCCCTATCCCAAAGCAGGCGAGTGCCTGGGAGAGTAAGGAACAAGGCTGAATATCCATCCTTCGCTTCCCCCGGGAAATACCACAGAGACTCGTGCTCTGGGGTTCTGCACCTAGGGCCAAGGTGCAGCTACCTGCAACTAGTTTTTTAGGGACTGTATCCATTATTTCAAAAATTTGAGATGGTCCAAATTACTCCCTGCTCCCATAAGAAACCATCCATGCACATAACTCACTGTCTCAGCGCAGCAGCTGCACCAAACCCAGGGCAAACATCAGCCTGGGGAACCTGATCCACCACTCCGGTGTTCGTCAATCCTGCTCATTGTAATACGGACTTAATGATTTAAAAGGTAGTTAGCTGAGACTGGTGGTTTAATTAATTAATGAAAACCTGTTTTGGAAGGCAGACTTCCTAAATAACAAGGGCAGAAGGAACGGTAAGAAATATAATTTAAAACCAGCCAAATGATGTTATTGGCTCTTTACCCAAGGCACTGGTGAGGCTTTAAGTGCCACCAAACACCCCATGTTGAAATCATGGGGCGCAGGGCAAGCAGAAGCCAGATGAGAAGCTCAGCAGTTGGGCACCAGGGAATAACGTGGCCCCAGAGGGAGCGAGACTGCTCCTGCACCTCTCACGCTCATGTCCCAGCAAGTTTGTTTGCTTTGCCCAGCCATACCGCTCAGCATAATAAAAGCTATTATCTCCTTGTACAAATCTCCCTTTATTTCCTCTGCTCACAGGAGTGTTAGGAGGATTAAGGTCTATAAAAGTTGGCTCAGGGGAAAATCTGAAGTGAAAATGGAAGGACTTGCGCAGCTGGCTCTAAGTTTGAGGTTTTTTTCCCCGCAAGAAAGAGGTTTATTGTGTTACTTCTTGCTTTTTAGGCACAGCAATGCTTGCACTGCCAGGTGCTCTGATAGGTCAATAATCAAGATGGGCACTTGCAGAGATGTGCTGGGGTAAGCTTCTCTCTGAACCCCCTCTCTTGCCCAGGACACTTGATGACTAGCTCAGATGAGATGCCTCCATCGTGGCTGCTAGAAGAGAGGTGGGACAGATCCCCGTTGTCCTGCTCCTGCACCCAAAGGGATGCCAGCTCACAGGATGGATGAACCTCTTTCTGATCATCAACCAAATGAACCAGGGTGCAGAGCAGAGGGAGGACAAACTCAGAGGAGGCAAAACCCTGCTGGGGTGCCATCCCATCTTTAAGAAGAATCTTAAAATAGGTTTTGACCATCTCGACGAAGCATAAGGAAGGCCAGGAAAAGGGCTTTTAGAAAGGGGATTTTTTCCCTCCTCCTTTCCTGCTTTTCCTGAGACTGAAGCAAGGAGAAAAAAAAAAAAAACAAACCAAAGAGAAAAAAAAAAGCTAATCCAGCACAGCAGAAGGCAAGAGGAGGAGTGATTTCTACAGGTGGTTTATTACTCTCCGCATGATCCACACGCCTGTTACATCCTATCAGATCCTCTTCTTACAGCGAGGTGCTAAAGGATTTATTAGTTCTTGACAGTGTGAGATGTTTAAAAGCTTGAGGATGTAATAACCAAATGTTCATTTGTTAAAATAAAGGCACTGTTTGGAGAGGTCTGTGCAATTCTTAGCAGCCTCCCCTTCCCCTTGGTCTATATTTAAGCTGCCAGCTAGATTAAAACTGTCAAAGCAGGGATGAGAATTTTATTGACATGCTTTGTAGGTGGTAGGGCTCCATAAAATAAACATATACAGAGGATGCTCCCTGGTGTTGCTGCACAGGCAGAGATTTTTATAGTACTGACCTGGGGGAGTTTGTATCTGAAATCAATCCCTGATATAAAACAGATTCCAGAGGATACGGAGAGACAGACTTCACAAATGTCTGCGGAGAGCGTAGGCAGGGATGCAATCCGTTTAACATTTCATGTTGAAACCAAACTGCAGAGAAGGGGAGGGCGTGAAATTCCCCGAACCCGCTCCAACAAACTCTTCACCCCTCATGCGCGAGGTGCAATTAATTACTCTGATAATGGGGAGGTTTTAAGCCCGGGCAGGGCACAGGATGGAATGTGGGGCAGGGGACACACGCAGATGCTCGGGAAGCAAAGCGAGGACTCTCGCCCCAGCTTTACACTGGCAGAATTTGATGCTGCAGATGGGGACCCAGCTCTCGAGGCATTTTTCAAAATCAAAATATTCAGATTTATAGAGATGAAGGCCAGGAGAGATGACTAGACTGGCCAGCCTGACTTCTTGAATATCGCAGAGCCATCAAAGTTCACCCACTTCCACCACCACGAGCCCTGAATTTCTGTTTGGCCAAAACCTGACACAACCCACCGCTTCCCTTGGCAGCTGGTTCCCAAAGCAACCACCCTCCCAGTTGTAACTCTGGGCCTGAGTCCTAATTGGTTTTTGTCTGGCTTCAGCTTTGAGTCATTCTCTCTTATGCTGGATTTAAAAACCTCTTTAGTAGCCAGCATTTTCCGTTCTTGTTAGCGTTTATAGTGTCATCACCATGTCCCCACTCCTTTTTTTTGTTTCCCCCTGGATACACTCAACAGAGCTCTTCAACCTTCCAAGCTGCAAGACATTTTCTCCAGCCCCTGGCTCATTTCCATAGCTCTCCTCTCTGCCTTCTCTGGATTTTGCAATCTCTTTCCAGCATGGATACCATGCCTGAGCTCCAGTTTTGTCCCACCAACTCCATGCACATTACCCAAGAGAAGGCCACCTTGCCTTTCATCACATCCCAAGTTCACATTAACTGCCTTCACTTCCAGGATCTCCAAATCTTCTAGAAAAGCACCATTTCCCAGGATGCCATCCACCCAGCACTTCTGTATGCCCATCCTGTATTGGTCTAGCAATGATTTTGTACGTCCTTGCACATCCATGAAGACATTCAATAGCACTAAGATCCAGCACAGACTCCCAAGAAGCTCCATGAAACTCAATTCTCAGAAGAAAGGTGTTTCGTCAGGATGAGGAGAGGTCACCGGTGGTGTTCCTCTGGCACTCGAGGTAAGGTAGTCATGCAGGGAGAAAATACACACCAACTCAAGGGTGGGTTGACCCACTCACATGAAAGAGGACCAAATGGTAGAAAAACTACCCAATTACTCTGCTAAACTGTGCTACTTTCTCCCACTTCCTACTACTTGAAGATCATGCACTCATCAACCAAGAACATCAGCTTTGGCTAAAAGTTGGGGATGGCTTAATGGAGGTGATAAGAGGAGACAACAACCATTACCTCCAGCATACCAGGGATGGTACCAGCAACAACCTAATGCTACTGGTAAGATCTGGTAAGAAAAACCACGACAGTCTAGGCCAATTCACTCAAGAAAAACGAAGTTCAGTTGGAAGAAGCGCAGAAAAGAGCTGTTGGGTTGATTAAAGGAAAGGCGTAACTATCTGACACCAAGACCCTAGGAGAGCTTGGTTTGTTGGACGAGTCAAGTGAAGGTAGGGAACAAGAGCAACAACTTCATACCGCCTCTAGGGAAGGGTGGTAATTGCCAAACAGAAGGAAGAATAAACCAAATTAAAGGCCAATGCTGGCACAGAAATGATCCGAAACTCATTTCCACCGAAAATGAGCAAGTGGTTTCATCCTCTTCAGGATCTCAAAAGGATTCTTGGAAGGATGAAGTTAAACAGTTAAAAGGACTGTATCTGTTTGTACTCTGTTTACCTTGGAACAGCCTCACACTTGAGGGCTTTCAGTGGGCACCTACCGAAGCCAAGGAGGAATTCCCCCTCCCCGCTGATGTTTAATCTGGCCTCCAGGGTTTGGTTGTTTTTCTTTCTCTGTAGCCCTCTAACATATGGTGAAAAATTGGCCGCTGAGACAAGACGAAAGCGGTGTGCACCCCTCCATCTAGTAGCACAAGCAGCTTGATCAGGATTAATCCAACCACCAGATTTGGAGTGAAGAAAGACCTTTCCTCCACAGCACCTGCAAACACCCAGTGACAGTGTCACTGGCTGAGAAGGTCCTTCCTGACCTCAGGGATGAAGGTGGAGGAACCCAGAGTCTGCAAAACACCGCTCTAAGGCAAAAGAAAAGTTCCCCTTTCCTGACCTCCCTTGAAGCAAACAAAATCAGGATAACTCCAATAAAGTCAATGCATTTAAAGAGGAGACTATGGCACTAGGCTGACAGTTGTAGCCTGAAGAGATTCCAATCTAATTTTAGATTTGACACAAACCTTAATGTGGTTTTAATTAATTAATTTAAAAATCCTTTAATTAATGTAAACCCCTTAAAGCGGTTTTCATTTACTCCACTTCCAGGAGACATTTCCACTTACATTGCTCCTCAGATGCCATTCTTCTGCTTGCTTTTGTTCTTCAGTCAAACCTCAAACGTTAGACCTAAACTTCTGTTTATAATATGTTGCTGGCCTTGAAAGCTGGGATGCTTTGAGCTCAGGCTATTTCTTGAGCCTTCACTTTAATGATTTTCCAAGTCATGGGGTTTCCATCTCTTCTCTGACTATGCAAAAACTTGTTCTTCGACTGCATGGAAGTGTCCTCTTTTGGGTCCACTGAAGGACCTCTGTGTTGACTCAGCACATAAAAGCTACCAAAAATTACACTTGAATTCTCTGAATCTAATAGTCTAAGTTTATCTCAATTTCTGCATGCAAGGCAGAAAGGCAGCAGTGATGGCGTGCTGTCACCCTGCCCTCCTGGCAGCAACACCCACTTTGGGCAGCTCTCCAGGCCTCCAAGGAAGGAGCTCAGATGTGATGTGGGAATGCACAGGACATCCCCGGGGTCCAGAGACCCTGGGACCTCTCTCCCCCTTGGCTCTCCTGATGGCAACCTGTACTTGGTAGAGCGGCCACTGGCTCCTGTCTTCAACCTGCTCCATCCGCATGGCCAGCAGCCTGGCTACCACATCTAGGTGACCCCCACATACTGTGTCCAGTTTTGGGACCCCAGTGTAAGACAAACTGGAGTGAGTTCAGTGGAGGCTACCAAGATGCTCAGGGCTAGAGCACTGGTCCTGAGACCAGCGGCCAAGGGAAGGGGTTTGCTCAGCCTGGAGAAGAGATGGCTTTGGGGCACCTGACAGCAGCCTGCCCATGCCTACAAGAAGTTATGGAGGTGATGGAGCCAGACTCTTCACAGCGATGCATGGTGAGAAGATGAGAAGCAATGGGTGCAAGTGAAGCAAGGGATGTTCAGGTGGGACAGGAGGAAAATCTTGTTCACTACAAGGCCAGCCAAGTGTTGGAGCAGGCTGCCCAGAGCACTTGTGCTTCTCCATCCTTGGGGGCTTCCAAAGACCAACTAGGTAAAGCCCTCAGCAACCTGGGCTGGTCCCAGAGCTGACCCTGCTTTGGGCCCATTTGTCAAACACCACCACTATCAGAAATGGAAATAAGCTTTAGGGAAATGAGATGGTTCCAGCCAGACAGAGAGATTGCCAGCGTCCAGGTAAAATGTTAGACTTCTCCAAGAGGATACTGGATTACAAAATGGGGAGAGGGAAGAGCTGAAATGAAAAAGTATTCAAAAATATAAAATGCAAGAAATAATGCAAGCATAAACAAGGCAGAGCATGGTATGCAGAAGGTACTTTCCCTTGGTGGCATGGAGGCAGCAGCTCCAAGGACCTGAGAAGTTTAATCAGAAACTGGAAATACTGCCTGTGATTCAATGCACGGCAAAAAAGATGCCTTCAAACTGGAGTTGGTGAAAGAAGGATATGCAGACAATTTAGGAGGATCCTAAACAGAAAAAAAAATAATGCCTAAAGACTTTAACTACACTATACTGGCAAAACAAAGCCAAGCAAGGGAGAAGATCCCAAAGGCTCCGTCCACTCCTGCACTGGAGATGTCCAGCTCCTGTGCAGACTCAGTAACATGGACTTGGGCTAGACATTTCCTCAAAGCTAATGGAAGTCCATGTACAGCTCCATCCCCAGGGCCTGTGGACACAAAACCCCGTGGACTGGGGGTAACGTGGGAGCCTGGACCTGGGCAGAAGAAACCAGCTGACAGCCTCTAATTGCTCTGCACTGGGTTCCTCTGCTGTGGGGTAAAGCTCGCCAAGGGGCCTTGGCTCTGTGACTTGCTTCCACACATTGCACGCAATTACTCGCCTTGTGGTTTTATGGGAGTAATTTTATGATCTTTAATAGCGCACCACATCACTCGGCTGCAGGGACAAGAAGGGGCTCTTGACTCAGCGCCCGAGGACAAGGTCTCCTCCTGTCCTCCTCCCAAAACCTCATGCTGCCGTTGCAGGCTGTGGGAGAAGCCTCTTCCCAGGCCACCCCTTCACCATTTTCTGACCACCGCTAAATACAAAGCCAAGGCTTTTTTGTTCTCTTTTTAGAGCTCACCACGTGTTGGCATTCCCAAACCCAAGAAGAAACTCAGCACTCGTTTTGAAGAGGCTTCCATATATCCCACTGAGGATCCAGGACCTCTCTGCACTAGAAGCCATACATGTATATCACAAAATAAATCCAGGGCCAAATCTAAGCATATGACAAGACAGCAGGGAAACTCAATTAAAGGAAAGCCACTGATAGCCCACTGATTGTATGCAACAGAGCAGCCAAAATCAATAATTATTTCATATACTTCACTTAATTAACCTACTGTATTTACCCAGAAGGAAAATTACTTCCCCAAGTAGGTTCACTTCCAAATGGGGGGTGGTGTCAAATTAAGGGTCCTCTTCTTTTGGGGTTGATGCGCCCTAATGACAAAGGAGCATAAACTTGCCTGAAGGAGCCCATCTTATTATGGCCACACTTCAGGAAAAAAACAAATAAAAAGATGTCAGGAGGACACAACTGCTCCAGGGTTTTGTGGGACCCAAAAGAGGACACCTCCATGCAGTAGACAGACAAATTGTGGAATTTTTGTGTAGTATGAGAAGAGACAGAAATGCTCTTATCCCTAAAACCTCTGAAAATTATTAAAGTAAAGGTTCAAGAAATATCCTTCTCGCCTTCCCTGCCCAAAGTAACTCAACTTAAAAATCGAGGGTCATCTTTGCAGGTTAACACAGTAATGTTCAGGAAAGAAAGCTAATTCTTCTCCTAGTGCCCTTTTAAAACATCCCGAAATCAGATCACTATGCTGTAGCATTATTACAGAATAAAACTGCACTAATAAAGATCCGATTTTTTTTTCTTATACATCTATAAGAATAAATTCAGCAGCTCCACCACCAAAAAGCCAGGCTTCACTGGGGCTGAAGGTGTCATACATGGGATCATATGACCCTCCATCGCCATAAGAAGCCTTGCATTGCAAAGGCAAGCAATGACTCGGGGTCCTTCATGAGACAAGCTAAGTTGAACAAATCCAAGCAAACACAGAATAAATCCTTTGTTCTGGCAACTACAGAACAAATCTGCTGGGTCTTTTGGACCTCGCAGGACCAGAAGCTCATGAGCATCACCCCACGTGTCCTGGCGGGGCCGGGAGCCGTGCCGTGGCTGCTCCTGGACCAGGTAGCTGCCGGCTCTGCACATCGACTCCCACAGAAGCCAAACATACGGCAGCACAGCGGGAGCGACCGTCAGCGAGCGGCGATGAGCAAACGCAGGAAGGACAGGGGGAAGGAGGTCCCTTGGACGCCAGCAGCGGTAGAGTCACTTGCGATGCCTTAGGAGGTGTTTCAAGGGCAACCCTCTGCGGCTGTTTGAGTTTGTAGGCAGTGTAATGAAAAGCTCAATACTATTTGATTTATTCTATTAAGGTGCTGCATTTATACTCCTGCTCTGGAAGGAAATTAAAGCAGCCTATCAATGGAGAGGGCTTTTAGGAAAAGACTTGGTGGCTTCATCTTAAAAAGGACACTGCCAAGGTTGGGAGCTCTACAAGCGAGAGGAGATGACCCCTCTGCCAGCTTCCATCTCCGTCAGATCTCTGCATGCTGCTCATCACCCCTTCTATCAACCAAAGGTTATCACCCTCCCAAAACTGGGGCATTTAATTAAAAATATCATCCGGGGGAAAAAAGGAAATACCTTTCTGGAGCCCGTCCACCACTGCAGAGCCTGGTGTCACAGGGGTGTTGGATGCCAAGGCTCTGCCTCTCCTTGGGCAGGGGTGACCCTAACCTCCATGGAGTATGCATCAAGTATTACATCATTTTACAGAAAAGAAACAAGTGGTGGTCCATGCATCAATACAGCTTTTCCAATATCTCTGCTCATTTTTGTACTCCTGTATGACCAAGATGCTTTATTTTTACATTTGCAGCCACACACCGGCTGCCTTCCTGGCGGCAACCAAGCCTTCTCCCCATCCTGCAGTCTCCTGACTCCATCACAGCTCCACCACGCTGCCCTGATGGCCTCTTCTAACGGCCTTTACACCACCTCTGCTAACCCTACAAGCCAAAGAGCGATGCATGTTGAGCAGCAAAGCTGTCCAGCTTGCCTCCATCCATCAGGTTTTGACTGCAGCAGCACTGCTCTGAATTAAAACAACCTTGGGCGAGCTCACCTCCACATGATGGACGGCCATCAGCTCCGTCTCACAGCATGCCTCTGCAGCAGGGGACCTACCCCAGGAGAGGACCTTGGGCATCCACGTGCTGGGCCTGAAGCCAGTCTGAAGGCAAAGGGGAGGGAGGTCCGCACGGAGGGACCGCTGCCCCGTGGAGGCAAAGGGGAGGGAGGTCCGCACGGAGGGACCGCTGCCCCGTGGAGCCCAGGCAGGATGCTCAGAGAGATCTTCTCCTTGCTGACCTCCACACCACCCAGGAGACATCGGTGGCCTTTTCTCCTCCTTCCCCAGTAAGCGACCACGCACAGGCATGGTTCAGGGCTCCAACACTCAAACCACCCGACTTGAAAAAAAATCGAAAAAACTTTTGCGGGACGGACAAAGGCTGAAAAATTAACTGTCTGGCCTCTTCCTCTGCTGCGTTTATTGCTGTCTTGGCAGATGAATTTCAGGTTGCTGCCACAGCCGCAAACCGCTTGTTCTGCCAACTGTACATTACTAACATTGGAAGGTGTCCAGACCTAGGAATCTTTTCTAAAAGCATTTGCTTCATACTTTAAATAGCAGCCCAGCAGGCAGGGGGATGGGAGGGAGGGCTCAGCCCCTGCGTGCGATCCATCTGCAAGCTTCTGCTGGCTCCTCCACCCTTTGCGGGTTAAAATCGAGGACGACCCGCAGCGGAGGTGCAGGGGAGGGAGAGAGCTGGCGGGATGCAACCTCTAAACCCTCCAAGTTTGGCAGTGGGAAGGATGCCCCCCTCCCCGAGATGTCCCCGCTCCCCCGGTGCTGCCACCTGCCCCTTCCCAAGTTCCCCAGCTCCACGCCTGGCACGTTATTAATTAAATTAATAACAGGACATTGACTGTTTTTTCATTGAAATCTGCTCTGTTATGAGGTTTAGCATCATTTTCCCTGGTACTTATGGGTTTTGCTTATTATTGGGCTGAACAGCACCATTTTCTGGGATTTAAATGATTCTGTGATTTGTTGGGATGTCCTGAGCCCGCTGTAACACATCACTGCGAAGTCCAAACTCCCCGGCTCCTCTCTGTAACATGAAATCATGTCTCCAGGTGGGTTTTCTAATGGAGCATTAGAAGGAGCATTGCCACGCACTGCAGGATATGTTGCCGTTCACAACAACAAAACCACATCCTTGGTAGTTAGCAAATATTAATCAGCTTTATGGCTGAGAAACAGAGAGAAGGAGGAGGAAGGACATGGGCAGGGAAACACAACATCTAACACTCGATATAAGGACAGAAAATTATCTCTGGCCACAAATATTCTGACTTTTTGCCTTATTTTTCCTACCTCCTCATGTGAAATGCTCTCACAGTAAACAAGAACAAATACAGGTGAAGTTTCTTTTCTTTGGTAATTTGGCGCTGCACCAGATAAGCCAGCAATACAGAGCAAAGCTCAAGGCATAATATTTTTAAGCAGTACTTGTCCCAGTTAATGTTCAGCCCTGCTGTGCAATGTCAAGAAAACTAATGAACAGCAAAGTGGCAGTGAGCAGGAACCTGGGCGTACTCACTTGCTACCAAACTCCTTTCAGAGCCCAGGCACAACGTGAATGAAATCTAAAAGCAGTTGTCCTGGTTCATCGGGAAGCCTGGGCAGCTCAGGCAGCCCGTGCAATGTGAGCCGAATGCTTTGCCACTGTGCTTGCCCCAAAATTCAGTGCCTAAAATAGTAGCGAGCTGGGAGGACCTACGGCAATGCCTGGCTTGTGATAGGACAAGGGGTAACAGTTTTAAACTAAAAGAAGGTTGATTCAGACTAGATATAAGGAAGAAATTGTTTACAATGAGGGTGGCGAGACATTGGCACATGTTGCCCAGAGAGGTGGTAGATGCCTCATCCCTGGAAACTTTCAAGGTTGGGTTGGACGGGGCTCTGAGCAACCTGATCTAGCTGAATATGTCCCTGCTTGTCACAAAGACTTGGACTAGATCACCTTGAAAGGTCCCTTCCAACTCAAACCATTCTATGGGGTGCCTGTACATGCATACCTACATCCCAGCCACGGGGTTTGGGAAAAATTTAACATCTGTTATCGGGCAACACAGCTCCACTCGGAGCATGCGACGGGAGCTTTGGCAAAGGCAACGCTTGACGGATGATGTGCTCTCAGCACTAATGCTGAGCAGGATTCACCTTGCGCACAAAGGACAAAGTGTTCACACAAAGGACAAATATTTGTACAAAGGACAAAGTATTTGAGCTCATGAGATGGGCAGCCCTTAGCAGGCATGATGCAGAGCAAGCTGGAGCCCACCTGCAGCAGCTCCAGGAGGGATGCTGAGGTTGCAAGGACCTGAACAAGTCCCACTCCCTCCTTAATATACCTCACCCCTTCACCTGTGCATCGCTTGAGCCCTGTGGACTTCCACGTGTCAGTCTATGAGTTGATACTCTGGGTGAATTTTAACCTTTATATATATGGCTTCTCAAGCATCTCTTCTCTGTTCACCGGTTACAGCACCGTATTCACTGGCAGGAGGTGGATTAATGCCCCCTCTAATCTGTTCAGTTGGCAGGAGAACAGATCTGACAAAGGTACATGGTTCTTCACCAACTCTTGCACAGCGTGTGGCAGAGCTATCTCTCCTTCACCTTACCCAGCCATAAAATGGGGTTTTTGCACACAGTTAATAGCAGTATTGCTGATAAGCTCTTAATGGGCCTAATCCTGAAAGCTTAACAAACACTTCTGATTATTTTAACCTAAGGATTAATTTCAGGATGAATCATAAACACAGAATAAAGTACCACCTTGCACCAGAAACAAAGGTGGCATCTCAAACAAGCCAAGCAACAGATTTTCTTTCATATTACTGCTTCCATAAAAGCAGAAGGAAAACTATTGCAAATGGAATGATTATGTTATGATTTTTCTTGAATTAAGTCATGATTATTTGCTGCGATTTAGTGTCTGAAGGGTTCCAGGAGAATGCTTTTACTCCAAAGGTTTCCAACAAGCCAAGGCAGGGGGCCTTGCTCCAACCTTACCTTGCTCCAACCTCTTCATCTGCTGGATCTGATCAACCGTCTTTTTTAGGATCTTGCATTTGTCGGGTTTGACACTCAGAGTGTCGATGTCCCCGATGTTTGCAGACAGCAGCTCCGCCAGCTCCTCTAAATATTTGTTCTCCTGTTCCCGTCGCCGCTTTTCATTGCTATTAAAGAAGGGAAAAAAAATTAAAAGTCACGTTAATGACTTTTTCCCACTGCTCAGTCTAGTCACACCTGGGCACTGGACAAGAACCCAAAAATACAAGCACTCACTGGAGTAATGACCATGCTATAATCCAAATATCTCCAAAATACTGGGGAGTTCATTCAGGTCTTTGTCTATTTTTATGCATATAATCAAAATTTATGCCAAGGAAGATACACAGGGCTAGCCAGACACCCCCAAAAAAACCAGACCTCTAACATTCAGGACTCTCTCTTCCTCTCAAAAATAGTTAGAAATTAGTTATATCAAAAATAATAAAAAATAGTTATATACAGCCTCTTATTTGTTTACAGCCACTATTCCAGCTGTCACCAAGTTTAATCCTAAATTCGTACATAAAAGCTAACAACACCCACCAGAGTTCACCAAAGTGAAAATCGGAATCAAGAGTGACAAGAGAAAATTGAAAAATATTCATGAGATCAACCTTTTTGTCCCAGCGAAAGCAGCTTTTCTTTTAGCTCACGGCCACTGCAGAAGCCCAACGCTCTCCCATCAACTACTTGTAAATTCTGGGAATTGAGAATATATTATATACCTGCTATGACATGGCCATCATTGAAGCCACCCTGGACACTAACTATATTCCTTTACCAAAGATGTTATAAGCATCAAACCCGCCAAAACGAACTGTCCATATGGGAGAGACGCACAGAGACACACTTTCCCTAAATACCTTCCTCTGCATCAACCACAGGATGAAATGAGGACACCTCAAAATGCCTAACAGCACTACACCGCTTGTGATGCCTTTTATCAGGTTGGTTTTCAACAAGCCACCTGATTTTTCGTTGCAACCTCCACATGGCACCCAGCAGTCTATTTAAGAAGTACTGCCTAAAAATCCCTAACAATTACTAGACACCAAGATGCTGCTGAGATGGCTGTGGGCATAGTGAGATGTTCGTGGCCTCAAAGAGGCCCCACCGCTCATGGAGGGGCTCAGAAAACACTGGTTACAAAAGCTGAATCTGTAAGTCTGGCTCAGTAGGAGATTTGTGTCCCACCGCAGATGCCGTTGTGTTGTTCTATGTGGTGATACAAACTCTGCTAACAGCTGAAGACTTCAAGAAGAGGTTTGGTTTATTATATCTGCTGAGAGTGCAAGCCAACCTGAGCATGAATATATCTTGATAACTCTGCAGAGACCCTTTAGAAACCGTATCTGTCCAAAAGGGGATAAGACACCACCAGCTCTCCCCTCTAAGGAGCTCCTCACATAGGCTGCACAGATGTTTCTTTATTTTTTCCCAATTCCACTTTATTAGCTCAATATCCAGGTCTGACAGGTAGGGGTTGTCTCTTGGGCATTTTTCTGTTGCTTAAACTTGCTCTCACATGAAAATATCTGACCATCGCAGGGATGAGACTCCATGTCGAACCTCCCCTTGCCTTCCAAGTTCACTCTCCATTACCTCGCTTCTCCTCCTGCCCGTGTCTCTCCAGATGTCATGACTGCCCAGAGGAGCGCCAGGAATGACTCGCCCTCCTTTAATTCAGCAGACCAGCAGAATAAAAAAAGAAAGGAAAAAAATAAAGGCAAGGCCAGCTGCGGGTATGGAAAACACAAGCTGTGTTTCTGCCTGGGCCACCAGTCCCATGAAGTCCACGAGCGAGACCTTCCATGGCAGACACATGGTGCGACCTGGAAACTCCTCTGCAATGGGTTTGGGTGGGCGCAAGGGCCCTCGCTTCCCCGGCAGGCAGCTGCCAACTGGTACTAAGGGGTTGCAGGCAGCAAAAACAGCTTCACAGAGGTAGGTTGGATGTCCACCTGCTGCAGAAGTTCTGGGTCCAGCCATGGACCTCAGCCTCTTTTCGCACAGGTATCGGTGACATCAGTGCCGGCATGGTCCCTGGCAATGGGCAGGCAAATGCTTCGCGAAGGAGCTGAGCGAGTATTTTAGTTAAGGTCAGATTAATTCCTAGCTCTTCCTGCGAACCAAAAAGCAATAGCAGAGGGGAGAGAAAAAAAAAATCCCTCTGTTGTGGGTGAGCTCATTTCATGAAAACCCTTAATGTCGCTGTTGCTGTGGCAACTTTCAAATTGTAGGAGGGAGAATTGGCCAATTTTCCTTACATAAAAGCATCATGAGAATATTACAGCAGTGGGTTGTTCTTTATGACTCCCAAGTATCATCAAAAGCAATAGTTAAACCTTCCAGGTTTTAACAAAAGAGTTTTGAAGTTCACTCTGCTCTGGAGTACGTTACGGAGGACTCTGGCCAGCCTGGGGAGGAGGATGAGGTCCCTCCCTGCCGCAGCTGCGAGTCAGGAGACGGTCTGAAAGAAGGAAGACGCAGCACTGGTGAGGGCTTCTCTTCTGGATTCTGCTTCAGGTCCAGTGTTTGGGATTGGATGGCCAACCCAATAACAAGTATTTGAGTCAACCATTCTAAAAATGCTTGTAGGTGCTTTGTGGATGTGAAAACTCGTGCTTGGACAAGGAAGGAGAATCCTTCATCCAGAAGTTTTTGCTTCTCTATGATCAGTTCATTCCTCGTCCTACATATTTTGAAAGATCGCTGGTGTCGGCAGCAGAAGGCTTTCATAAGTGCTGAGGGGTTAGGAAACAAATTACAAGAGATCTGCTTTCCAAAGGCAGACCAGATGAAGCAAAGCCAGGTGTGTGCTCATTCATCTGGAGAGCAGCTCCTCCAAGAAGAGGTGTCCAAGCCCACCTTGCTACCTATGGCTCTGTCATGGGGACTCAAGGACCAACGGCTTCACCCCACACTCACCTCCAGGGCAAGGACCGGCTCTGAGACCAGCCTGGAGACAGCAGCGAGGGCTGCAGAGCTCTGACTCAGATGACTCAACCAGAAAGGGGAAATATTTCACATGATTGGTAGGAGTAAGACAGCTACAAGTGCTATCAAAATGTCTTCTGCAATTTAATGGCACAGCTAAGCCATGAACCACAGAGCCTTTGTAAGAAGGTGTGTGAACTCTACAGAACAGAGATGTTGCAACCAAAACTGCAATGAACAGAAATCCTCAACCAACCACTTAATGTCTCTCTACTGGAACACCATAGCCTTGACATTTATTGTCTAGAATATCAGGTATGAGCTGCAAGTGATAGAAAATACACCTGGGCTTTATTCAGTGCATCAATATTCTATGACGATGACCAAAACAGCATCCCAGGCAGCAGAGACACCGAGTCAGCAGCAGCACCATACGTTCATCCTTACTAACAGACTACATCGCCATGGAAAAAGATGCACAGGATTCACAGGGAGCCTGGAAAAGCCTGTGGAAGGAGATCACAACTGCCTCTATCCAGGACTTCTTAGCCTAAATCAGGTGGCACGGTAGCTGGGACAGGAAGGCTCGGTCGTAAGCAAAAGGTGCCTTTCTGCAGTGAGCTGAGCTTTAAAGCAGCCTGCATCAACACACAGAAATGAAAGTATTTCAGACAGAAGTATCTTCTGTTTCGTAATTGCATCATGGAGCAAGAGGGTCTCCATTGGAGTTTCTGAATATTACAAAAACAGGGATTTCTTGGGAATCTGGCATGAAGATGCGGAAGGCTTAGGATGATCTGCAGACCTCGCAGAAGAATCTGCCCCAAATTTACCCTGAGAAAGCTTTCCTGGTGCTCTGAGTACTCTCAATTTATAAAATCAATACATTAACTTTGATAATGAGCCTCTAATCATCATTTGCCACCTAACAACAAGCAGAGCAGATGGGGAGCTGCATTTCCATCATGCTCCATCTTCCACCACAGCCACCGCTAAAAGCAAAGCGAAGTTCTGGTGGGAAGTGTGAACGTTTCCGAGTGGCTGAAACCTGGCTCCATCTGCTCGAGCAGACGGGACGGAGCGACGCAGCGGGAATGACAAAGTAGCCGCGGCAGGGGACGGATTGGGAGCAGTGCACATACCTCTGCGCTGTATCGCAGGGTGAGCCTTTCCTCTTCCGAGAGTCGGGGTTGGCAGGGTCCGTTGAACTGTCCCCAAGGCCACTCATGTTGGTTGACCTACTTTGCACCTGGAACCGAAGAGAGACAGGGTAAGGACAAGCTTTTTGCAGCTGCAGGTGGAGCAGTTCCTCAGCAGCAGAGCCAGAAAACATGGACCAAGTGACCTCTGAAGAGGTAACCAACCCAACACAAATCCTTCTTACTGAATCCATGCCTCGTTTGTGAAGAAAACAGTGTGAAGGGAAGACAACACAACACACAATCAGGTTATCCTCCTTTTGGTGTCCCCTGGTCACCATTTGGCCAAGTGAGCCCTCACCACCAGCACCATCATCCTTACATCACAGACTGAGCTCTTCCCTGTATCCCCACAGATTTTAGCTTCCTGGCCTTACAGCATTTTAACAACTATCTAAACACAGCCTCTTTTAATGCTTTGTTTATGGGTGTTTGATTGCTTTTGTTTTGTTTCCTTCTCCTGCAAGCCTTCTCCTTCAGCCCATCTTCGACTTCTCTGCCATCTCCCCCGGGTTCCTCTGACTCACGGCTGGCAGAGGACGCTCCACCCCTCGCATTGTGTCTGCACTCCTGCTCCCCCACCACCTCCTTTCCCCTCAGCACATGGCCTGGGCTTTAATTAGAGCTGCAAACTGACTCATCTCTTAACGGGATGCGACACCCTCCCACGAACCCCTTCCCTACCTCCCGCTGAGGCTACCTCCCACACATGGTCCTCCCAGCCCCAACCTTCTGGCAGAGAGCTTCCCATCATGGCTGGTCCATGGCCAGTCTCAACACTGGGCACCTCCTGGGTTCCAGCTCTCTCCAACACACGGACATTTCACCCTTATTTTTAGGGTGTAATTTCAACAGATGTTGGGTAAACTAGTCCATGCTATGGCAAATGAGAGGTCTGAGTAACCAAAGAAGGTCCGGAAGTCATGAGGATTGTGACATTGCAATATCCCACATGCTAATCGTCCTTAACTATAAATTGTATTTTTTATATTTAAGTGAATAAAATACTATGTAAGCCCAGTTAAGGGCAAGAAAGCCAATTAAGGCTTCTTTCTGGACACTTCACCTTGAAGGGTGTTAAAGGGTTTGGCCAAAGACTGTGACACACTCTGACCTGAGAACTCAGCCAGTTCCCTCCAACCGCCTAAAGGGGACTGAACACATCTATAGGGCAGGGTCAAAACCTCATACAACATGTTACACCAAGGGACAGAGCTTCTCTAGAAAAGAAATCAGCTACGCACATTGCTTCCCTTGCTTTACTAAGCCATTCAGTGATTTTTCCAGTAACCACAATAATTTCATACTGGACATTTATTTATTTTAGAAGTGTTTATCATTGTGAGAAGATACAATCCCTGAGAAATAAAGTAACAGTACCCTGGACAAGAAGTTAGTAGTTTAGAGAGTAAAAGGACTAAGTTCTTAAACTTAATTCCCTTCATTTCTTCCATTACTTTCTGAAAGCTGGAATTTTAACGAGCATTACACTGCTGACAGATTGTGATAAAATGAACCGTAGAAGGCACGTCCACAGTTCCCACAGCCCAGATTCCTGCCATGTTTTATTCAGCCTGCCTGCAAGCACGGTGGGATGTCTTTGGTGGTCCAGCACCTCCCACCCACTGCCCAGCCCGGCACAACGCAGCCACTCATCGAAAACCATCGGCGCTCGCTCATCTTGTGCTCAGACAGGTGATCACTAAAGTCCTTTGAGTCCCAAACCACATCTGTGGACCAGCTCCTCCTAACCTCAGAGCAGTGCAGAGGGATGGACACAGCTGTGAGCATCTCCTCCACTCCCCAGTTACTTGAAGACCCCAGAATTGTATTAAAACCCAGAAAGCCAACCGTGTCCTGGGCTGCATCCCCAGCAGCGTGGCCAGCAGGTCGAGGGAGGGGATTCTGCCCCTCTGCTCCCATCGGGTGAGACCCCACCTGGAGTCCTGCATCCAGCTCTGGGGTCCTCAGCACAGGAAAAACATGGACCTGTTGGAGCGGGTCCGGAGGAGGGACACGAAAATAATCAGAGGGCTGGAACACCTCTGCTATGAGGACAGGCTGAGAGAGTTGGGGTTGTCCAGCCTGGAGAAGAGAAGGCTCCGGGCAGACCTTACAGCACCTTCCAGTACCTAAAGGGGGCCAACAGGACAGCCAGAGAGGGACTTTTTACAAGGGCATGTAGTGATAGGACAAGGGGTAATGGCTTTAAACTGAAAGAGGGTAGATTTAGATTAAATGTAAGGAAGAAGTTCTTCATTATGAAGGTGGTGATGCGCTGGCCCAGGTTGCCCAGAGAGGTGGTCGATGCCCCGTCCCTGGAACCATTCAAGGTCAGGTTGGACGGGGCTCTGGGCAACCTGAGCAGGGGGGTTGGACTAGATGACCCTTAAAGGTCCCTTCCAACCAAAACCATTCTATGATTCTGTGATTCTATGAAAACCAGCATTACCAGCTTCGTTATCTCCTATGACTGAGGTGTCCAGGGGGTTGTTACACATTTTGGCTCATCGCCTCCCCAGTGACCCACCTCTACGCTTGGCGCTGAAAACCTCTACTCCAAAATAAGTGAAATATCTGCACTTAACACAGTGCTACGGGGAAAGAGCCCATCTTTCAGCAGCACACAGGCATTTCTGCTAACGCTTGCGTCAGCGGTGCTAAGGTGAACGCGGTTCCTGAAATCATTTTAGCAATATTAGCACAGGTGATCGATGCTGCAGGCACGAGAGCTTGTCCACCGAAATCAGAAACCCTGAGCAGATGCCAGCAAGCTATCCATGACCACGGATCCGAGTTCATCCCCCGCATCTTTGGCATGTTTGCAAGAAGGAACAATGCCAAAGCAAATATAAGGAAGGGGGAAAAAAAACAAACTCTTGAAAAATTTAGAGATTGGAAAACTAAAAGTGCTGCATCATCTGCTCTGGGTGAGAAGGGCTTGCTGAGGTTTCAGACAAGCTTCCTGGGGTTTAAACCTTCTTCTTAAAGGTTTAACTTGCTCTTACCAAAACATTAAGTCTCCACAAGTGGTGTTGCTCTTAAGGTCCTGATCTTTCCTCTTGGCAACTGAATTAAAAGAAAAAAATGAGCAGGGATATGGCAGGTAAAGTCAACCGTCCCACCAGGATGCTCCGCTGCAGGACCGCAGCTTGGCAAGAGTGAACATATGCCCTAGAGAGGTGAACTAAGGACAACATTGCAGCCCTAGCTGAAATCCTTGGCTTCAGTTAAGCCCTTGATGTAATACACTCAATGTTTCTTTTTATTGTAAAAGTAGTTTATTTTGCGGCAAAACTTGCCAGGGCTGACAAGCCAAAAAATGTCATTTGGTCTAAAAATAACGGGGATGACTCGGTTTGAAAGCCCTGTTGGGTCAGGGCAAGACCAGGAGTTGATGTCCCCCACGGAGGTCAGGGGTTGGGCTGCTGGTGAAAGGCAGCCCTGCCTGTCGCTGCCCGTGCTTGGGGCCATTTCACCGGAAATCTGATTTCTAAACACTGGCTTCTTGTAAAAACGTTAATATTCTGCTGGCTTAGGAAAGCAAACAGAGGCAGACGAAGGACAGCAGGATGGTAATCATAGAATCATAGAATCGTTTAGGTTAGAAAAGACCTTTAAGATCATCAAATCCAACCATTAACCTAGCACTGCCAAGTCCACCACTCAACCATGTCCCTAAGCGCCACATCTACATGTCTTTTAAATACCCCCAGGGATGGTGACTCCACCACTTCCCTGGGCAGCCTGTTCCAATGCTT
>JANXJC010000017.1:28623820-28667685 GCA_027564655.1 Leptodon cayanensis | reverse complement strand
GCCAGCAAGAAGGCTGGAGGGGCACAAGGAGTTGGGAGGGGACACAGCCCGGACAGCTGACCCAAACTGGCCAAAGGGGTATTCCATACCATATGATGTCATGCCCAGTATATATGGGGGGAATTGGCCTGGGGTGGCATGGATCACTGCTCAAGAACTAACTGGGCATCATCAGTCAGTGAGTGGTGAGCGATTGCTTTGTGCATCACTTGTTTTGTGTATTCCAATTCTTTTATTATTATTTTCATTTTATTATTGTTATTATTATCATTATTATTTTCTTCCTTTCTGTCCTATTAAACTGTTCTCATCTCAACCTATGAATTTTACTTCTTTTCTTTCCCAATTCTCTTCCCCATCCCACTGGGTGGGGGGAAGTGAGTGAGCAGCTGCATGGTGCTGAGTTGCTGGCTGGGGTTAAACCGCGACACTAGGGATGGGGTTCAGCTGCCCAAACACCAGTGCCCTGTGTCGTGGGGTATCCCGCAAAGCCTAGAGGTGCCACTCCAGAGGTGACAGTTCTCTGCAAGTCCTGCATCATATCTGCCGTGGTATCTGCATACGTCCACAGTATCATACTCTCACCCTTCAAAACAAGGTGGGTGGATCCAAACCGTGTATTTGGCATGGTTCCTGGCCCAGGCTAATGTCCAAATTGTGTCTGAACAACGTCTGGAAGAGTGCTACCAACCCAGGCCAAAATCGTGCCAGGGAGCGTGCTAACAATTTCACAGTGTGGATGAGCAAGTTCCAGTACCTGGGAACACTCAGATCTGCTGTATAAATTATTAGCACAAGATGTAGCCCACAGGGTGAGCTGAATCACTGCCGGGGCTCCCCTGACTTGCCTCCATCTCATTCGGCTATAACGGAAGCTGAGACACTCAGGTCACCTGGAGACACTGAAGCTTACGTGTCTTAATCTACAAGTTCAACCCCAGCTTCATTGTCAACTTATTAACCTGGGTGTCAGCATGATAGCACCGAGCATTAAGGTAGAGCAAACTGCTTTTATGTTTTTTAAATTAATGGGAGGAATTTTTGGCTTGCAGAACACAGCAGAAAGGGAGGCTGAGAGGCAGAATGTCAAGGCATCTGCCCTGGGTGCAATACAGAATAAAAGCAACTAGAATAAAAAAGAAAAATTAAGAGAGAGATGTTAACCCTTTCACAGTTTAACCATCAGAAGGGTTTCAGCTGAAAGACAGCAGCACAATTTCTCTTTTATACGTATCTCGATAGTATTTGGGTAAAGGAGTTGGTATAAAGAAATTAAACGCAAATGCCTCCAGCAGGATCACAGCCTACAAATACTGAGGCATGGGAACAGCCATGTAAGACACGCAGTCTGCTGCCACTACACACCACCACTGCTTCCACTCTGTGCAGCAACAATACTTTGTGGAACGGAGCGCAATCTGAGACAGCCAAAAAATTGTAGAGGGTCCCATCATGCGCCTTGCATACTGCCCTTTGGGGCTGCCCAGCAGCGCAGAAAACAGAGAAATAAAATCCCTTCGGGTCAGCTCGCTCATTGTTTCTCAACCTGTGTTTTATGGACTACAACAGCCTGGGAGACATCAAAGATGTTCTGTGGCACAGCTGGAAAAAAAATAACTAAATGAAAATGCACAAACGTAGTCCCTGAATGCATGCAAATAAAATCAGGAAGCATAAAATAAACAATGAGCATCCAAAGTTTAATCTAATCTTTATTTGGCTGTAAAGGAAAACCACTGTGGCAATGCCACACAAGGCAACCTGTTCTGCTTTTCCAGAAGGGCGGCTGGTCCTTCAGTGTAAAGACGTTGAGAAACACTGAGCTAGTTCGTCTCCTGCCGCAAGGCAGGATCCACTCTACCTAAACCATTCCTGACAAGTGTTTGTCTAACCTGTTCTCAAAAAACTCCAGTGACGGAGATTCCACCACTAACCTCTAGGCAAGCTATTCCGGCAGTGAATTATCTGTACCATTGGATTTTGCTGGTGTCTGAAATGAGACTCCATCATTGCAATTCAAGCCCATGATTTGTTGTCCTATCTAATGTGAACGCAGAGATCAGATCATTCCCTTCCTCTTTTTGGACATCTTTTGTGTGTTATTGGAAAGATATTATTAGGTCTTTTCTCCATCTTCACTACAGTAAAGGGATTGTTTTCATATTTTCTGGACCTGAGACTGTTTTCACATATGACTTGTTCTCAGAAGTATGCCCAATCGGTCCTCTGCTTTCTCAAAATGCAGGGACCAGAACTGGGGATGGCTCTGCCTTTTGGACAGCCCTTTGGAATATTTCCCTTTACTACAATTATAACACACTGTCAACTTACATTCAGTTTGTGATCCACCATAATTCCCAGCTATTTTTATGCAGAACTGCTGCATACTTGGCCTTTCGCAGATCTGCAGTTTTTGTAAATGTCATTCTTACATGCAGCACTTTTTACTTGTCCTCATCAAACTGCAGATCATTTCATTCTGATTTCTAATCTCCAAAGTTCATTAAAACCCTTCAAGCCTGGTGTCACCTGCAGATGAGTAGGTACTTTCCATTCTGTCATCCAGATACTACTGAAAATACTTAACAGTTCTGGACTTAGGACAGACTTCAGCCTTCCAGTTTGATAACAAAGCATTCACTACTACACCGAATATGGGTTCCCAGCCATACAAACCCACCCTTCGGCAGTTTCATCTGGTCCGTACTTCCTGAGAGGGCTTTGAGAAGGTCATGTGAATCAATGTAAAAACTCCTGCCCAGAGCACTGTGATTTCTTGACACAAATCTTCTTCTCAAACTCAGAGTGCTCTAGGCTTTGCATACCAGATATTATAATGCCACAGGCTTTGAAGGGAGTTAAGAGCAGCTTTTGTGCTTTCTGCACCCCTTTCATTGGTATGATGAATGACAGAAGCGCAAGGAGAATTAGCTCTGAAGGAACGTGATGAGAACTACTGATCTAGTGTCATACGAAGGGTCAGAAATTTAACCTTTCAGAAAATGATTCAGCACTCTTATGTGTGTTTGCAGGAAGGTTGTTTCCAGATTTTGGCTCTTTCAGTGGGTGTTCTAATGAAAACATTTTTGCCCTTTTGCCGGTATATCCCATGGGCATTTTAAAACATCCAACAGTTTTCAAGAGACAGGTTTTAGGTCTGTCAGTTACTGACTGTCATGCTAAAAGGTGTTTTTTGAACAATAATAATTCAATTATTTTGTTTTCTTGGTGTCCATGAAATTCTTTATTATCAAAATGCATGCATGTCAACAAGTTACGGAAAGCATATTTCTTATAAAGATGAATAATCCTTATGAGCTTAAAATAAAAAAAGTTGTCTGTAAAGACCAGTTCATATGCAAAAAAATTTCCATGAGTGACCTGTTAGGCATAAAGAATAAGCATCATAGTTCAAATAAAGTTACTGTGCAAATACTCTTTATCAAAGAGTGCTGATAAGGAACATAATTTCTGTATTTCTGTTTAGCTTGTGTATCATATGTGACCATGTAACTGGTTCTTTGGTTCCATTTATAAAGATGTGCACAAGGCTCAACCATACAGTTACTACTGAGCCACATTAATACATTCAGCTGAATTCACTCATTTATTGCAATAAAGTCCCTGAGTCTGTATTCCTGCTTGCATAGGAGACTGAGCAGAGTACGGCTGCTTTCCCATAATGGCCTTTAAATAGATTTTGCCATATAAAAGAGAAAGCACAATGCAATATTTAAGGGGTGAGCTTAGGACTAGGGCAAATCTTGTGCCATTGCATGCTCTGCCATCAGCTTCCTGGGTAGGTCAATTAGAGTTGTATTCCTTTCAAGCAGCCAGCTATGTCTCCCTTCATAGGCTACGGAAAAAAACAGGCATCTCTAGAGGGCTGATCTTTCATCCTACATTAAGTGAGATGAATTACCCTCTGGAAGTACCGCTTTCTCTCTGTTGACTCTACAAGGAGCCTGTGATGACCAGACCAGCCAGACTTAAATATTATGTTTCAGACATACACACCCGGCCAGAGAAACCCCATCCCAAATGCCTAACTTGCAGTCATTTGTGGTTGGGGCAGACAAATTCTATCTCATATCTTTCTTTGCCTCACTTTCTCATCTGCAAAACAGGGTGACAGCACTTTCCTCTCTCATGTTGGAGCTGTGAAGATAATGACAGTAAGAAATTGTGAGGTGCTCAATGATTACAGTATTAGGAGCCACATGTGTGCACTTGGTAGATAACATGTCATTTATTACAGGTTTCAAAGACCTGCTAGCAGGCAATGGTAATACCTAAACATCCTGTATCTTCTTTGAAGTTTTGACAGACTTTTCCCAGGGTTTCTTATCCCATTTCAGATCATTCTGATGATGGAATATGATTTCCCAAGTTCAGAGCTTACAGAATGTGGGCACTGAGGGAATTTACACCTTTACCTTCCTCAAAAGTAGAGCAGTTACAGCTCACTTTCACATCAGGAAAATGAACCCCTTTTTCAAAATAGGATAGGTTTTACATGCGCATTACAGTTATCTCTTGATCAGTTCAGAAATCTAGCTGTATTTGAATATATATTTAAAGAGAAAAGTTTACCCATTTTCCAAGTAGGGCTCTTCTTTCTTCGAATACCTATAAAACATACACACACAAATAAAACTGAATATTTAAAGGGGATTCCGTATGTCCTAAGAAAAATACAGTTTGAAATACAATCTACAAAATATAAACAGAATCACTGAATGGAAGGGTTTGGAAGAAAGCTGTGGAGATCTTTTAGCCCAAACTCCCTGCTAGGGTCAACTAAAGCAGGTTGCTCAGGGCCATGTCCAGACGGGTTTTGAATATCTTCTTGGATGGAGACTCCACAACCTCTGTAGTAACTTGTTACAGTGTGTGACCACCCTCACAGTAAGAACATTTTTTCTAATGTTTAAATGGAATTTCCTGTATTTCAATTTGTGGCTATTGCCTTGTCTTTTCACTGGATGCCACCAAGAAGAGTCCGGTCCTGTCTTCTTTACCCCCTCCCACCAGATATCTATACACATTGATAATGTCCTCCACGAGCCGCTCTCCTCTAGGCTGAACAACCTCAGATCTCTCAACCCTTTCCTATACATCAGATTCTCCAATTCCTTAATAATTTTCGCAGCCCTATGCTGGCTTTATTCCAGTAAGCCCATGTCTTTCTTGTACTGGGGAGCCCAGAAACAGACACAGCACTCCAGATCTGTCCTCATCAGTGCTGAGAAGAGAGGAAGGATCACCTCCCTTGACCTGCCACCTACACTCTTCCTATTGTAGTCCAGGATGATGGTGGCCTCCTTTGCTGGTTCGTGGTCAACCTGGTATACACCAGGATGCCCAGCTCATTCTTTCCCAAGCTGCTTTCCAGACAGTCAGTTCATTTCTCCAGCCTGTCAAGGTCCCTCTTAATCACTGGAACAACCTGCTCAGGGACATTGTAGGGTCCCCATCGCTGGAGGTTTTCAAGACGCAGTTGGACAGGAGGCTAGATAATCTCATCTAGCCTCCCTTTCCCACAAAAGGCTGGACCAGATGATCTTTTCAGGTCCCTTCCAACCTGGGCTGTTCTATGCTTCTATGATTTATGAGAGCACAAACACCTGGTCTACCAACTATTCCTCCCAATTCTGTATCGTCTACAAAGTTGCTGAGGGTGCGCTCTGCCCCATCAACCAAGTTGTTAATGAAGATTTAAAATGATCCCTGTGAGGACCAAGGCATGTGAACATGAGGCTTCTTCTAGTTGTTTGAGGAAGGCCTCATCTGCTTCTTCCTGATCTTCTTCAACTCTACAGGCTGGTTCCTGTGGAAGGTTCCTTTCACTGAAGAAGACTCCCTAAACTTCAAGGGCTATGTGTGCATAACTTTGACAGCTCTGCAGACTGGCTGCAATGTGCTGCCTCTCCTCTCCAGCTCCCTTCTTTGTAGCTGCTGCACACACGATGTGCCAACATAGCACTCTACTCTCTTGGGCATACAGTGACGTGTGGTGCGTCACATGCTTTGGTGAGACCAGAAGCTGGGCTTCCCACCTCTTTATTTTAGAAATTTCAGTTCTCCTGAGTTGGAGACATTGGGTGCCTGAAATCTCCTAGAATGGATACTGGACACAATGTTGGTAGCCATCACACTGCGCTGGTGATAGCTTCAATCTTAACACAGCCAGACCATTAGGAGTAAGATAGTAAGACCAGTCTTTGTTCCCTGGTCACTTTACAGTGACAACTAAGCATAGAATCACAGAATGGTTTGGACTGGGGGGGACCTTAAAGATCATCTAGTTCCAACCCCCCTACCATGGGCAGGGGCACCTTCCACTAGCCCAGGTTGCTCAAAGCCCCGTCCAACCGGCCTTGAACACTTCCAGGGATGGAGCATCCACAACCTCTCTGAGCAACCTGTTCCAGAGCCTCACCACCCTCACAGTGAAGAGCTTCTTCCTTACATCTGATCTAAATCTACCCTCTTTCAGTTTAAAGCCATTACCACTTGAACTGTCACTACATGCCCTTGAGAAAGTCCCTCTCTGGCTTTCTTGTAGGCCTCCTTTAGGTACTGGAAGGCCGCTATAAGGTCTGCCCGGAGCCTTCTCCGGGCTGAACAACCCCAACTCTTTCAGCCTGTCTTCATAGGAGAGGTGCTCCAGCCCTCTGATCATCTTTGTGGCCCTCTGGACTCCCTCCAACAGGTCCATGTCCTAACAAGAAGGATGATTGGTATCAAAATACAGCAGAGAATTTATAATGTTCACCTTTATCCATAGGGAGCTAGACCCGGCAGCACTAGCGTGTGGCTTCCCACTACCACAAAACTGCCTTCTATACTCAGGATTGTGACCTGGGAAGTCAGGAAATGGTGTAGATGATTATTCCAGAAGACAGATCAAAGAGGAAAAAGCCCAGCTTATAACTGCACATAAAAACAGCTATTAACCACAACTAGGAAAACATACTTGATCATTATAAACTCCAAACATGTTACTGCTATGACAGTCTGCAAAGCAGGTTCCTGCAGAGAAAGACATTATCAGTGCTGATGTCTGGTACAGCATTTGACAGCATTAGCTCTGTCTCTCTCAGCAGGAGTGTCTCTTGCAAGGGGTGAAAAATGACATATCTTTTATTTATATGTTGGCAGTTATTATTTGCTTTATTTGCATGTGGGACACTTGGCAAAGTAAGAAAAAAAAACCTAACAAGCTGAACTTGGAAAAGGATTTGCCACAAGCAAGAGATGAATAGTCAAAGATCTAAGTTTTGGGTTGGATAATTCAAGTGAAGCAGGGAGCTATTTATATAACTGAAAGCAATGTTAATGGTCTTTGATCAAAGAAAGACACATACTTGCTTTCAGCAATCTTGGAGATACATCTGAGCCAACTCTGACAGAGAGTTCTGCCTACTCCAGGCACTTGGAAGCATTAATTAGCAACAGAATGGCCCCAAATAGGTATAATCATCCATTGCCTTAATCAAGCCCATGTTTACTGCCCTCTCCTCCAAGGCCTTGGAGTTATACCTATGGTGTGCCTAAGCTGGCTGGCTTTGGACACAGCCTGAGGCCGAGGTTGCTCCTGAGATCTGCCATCTCACATCCATGTCTTCAGGTGGTTTTAAATAAGCTCAAGTTCAAGGCTGTTTGGTAAATCCCTCCACCCTTTGCTGCAAATGCCACTGGGGACTCTTCTACCCCACACCTGAATTACTGCCCAGCAGAAGGCAAATGATCTCCCGACTTCCAGTCCTTCCTTAAAGGCAGCACAGCCCTCTACTCAGCAGGACTGATGCTGAAGTCTGTCCAGTTTTGCTGCGGGAGAGCAGGCTACCCCGTCTCCTACCCTTACTTCATCCTTAACTGTAGCACAACCTTGGCATATCTAAGACTCCACCTCTGGTTTTCTGACCATGAATGCTGCATAATTTGAGGTTTCCTAATTCTGGCTTTTTGACTTTGGTCTGTCTCTGATGGCAATCCTAGCTTTAAAACAACCATGACTGCTCGTGTCCCAGTAGTAACACCCTGGATAGTCTTTTCTGTTCTAACAGCTGCTGTCAAGGCAGAAAACCATAGATGGAGGCAGCAGGACTCGGGATCTACAACAGGCAGGAGAGAGCTGGGTCCTACCAACAATGCAGACATGTGTACTCTTGAGCATGTTTGAAAATCTTGGGAAATCTACAGGAACTACTAATGGAGTACCCCCAGGATTACCCAAAATTAGACAGGTAGCAAATTTATGCTACTAACTGTTCTTGGGTCTGCTCCTAACAATGGTTTAGTTGGAGCTTAAATGCTTCTGCCTTGGATCAGCTCTGAATTCCCACCATTCCTGCCCCTCATTGCCCAGTCTACTAACAAGTACATTTCTTATGCATCTGTCCTCCCTACGCTTTCACCTTCTCCCTGTTTTTCACATACCTTCTATCTATAAATTCTTTTCTCTCTTCATGCTTTCTCTTAACTCAGGAGAGCAGAAATGAGCAGAGATATGATTGTATGAAAATGGTGCCTTGTCACTGACTAGCTCCCTATATATATCAATTGGACTATCTCCTGATTTCAGCTGCCAGCAATATTTTTGTTGCAACTATTTTTTTTTCTGCTAACACTGCAGAGCAGTATAGTGATATACGAAAAGGAGTTACAGGCAGGTCAATGCTTTAAAACCTGGATCAGAAACAAGCAAACACTGTTTATCATGAATTTCATCAGTGAGCACAGGTCTGGGAGCTTATGGTATGTTCTTTCCTACCTGGAACATCATAAAGCGTTGGAGTATACAAAAATCCAATATGAGCTCCTAAAAGTTTTGCTGCAGTCCAATGCAACATGAGACTGCCTAAGGAGCAGAAGAGTAAGAAGGTGGGAAAGGGTGGTTTTACCCACATACTTATTTCTAATTATATCATACTTTATTGCACAGTGATGTACATCTGTAAAAATATGTTTTAAAGGGTGTAGGAAACAGACATTAAAATGATTCAAAGGCTGGAGAATATGCCAGATTGAAAGGACTTCAAAGAGCTCAATCTGTTTAGTTTATCAAAAAAAGTTCAAGTGTTGGCTTGAAGCAGGGTAAAAGTCCTTCTACAAGGAAAAAGTACTGGTTACAGAGGAGTTTAATAAGCTAGTAGGGGAAGATTTAAATGATGGAAGCTAATGCTAGAGGTATTCAGACAGGAGACAAGGTTTCATCTTTTCATGGTATAGGGGATTAATCATGTGAAAAATTATCAGGGAAGTGATGAAATTTTCATTTCATTAGGAATGAAGGTCCTTAAGGAATGGGTCCTTCCCAAAGGAAGTCTGGATATCTTCGTGGAAGATGTATTTTAGCCAAATTCTAGTTAGTGAGCTCAAGACTGGGAGAACTGTGTGAAACAAAAGGGCTCAAGAAATCCAGGAAGCCAGACTACATGATGCAATGGGCCTCTCTGGATTAAATTCTATGAATCATCAACAGAAATTTAAACTGAATTCTGAGGGAGGAATATGCTTCTGGTGATACATGAGCCAAAAAAACCTCAGTTATGTTAGCAGTTCCCAGATATAGTATACAGAGTGGGAGGTTAGGAAATGCATCTCTTTATTTATAAATTGAGTGCATCATTTCAGTTTCCAAAATACCAAGCTAGCTTCATCATTGCCAGGCTTCGCAGAGAAGTGAGAGCATGGGTACTAAGGTCTCTCCTACGAGCTGAGGTGGAGCACACCGGCCACTCAGAAACTTATGCTGACACTCAGTTTGCTCTGGGGTTAACTGAAGTCTTCTGGTGCAGAAAAAGAATGATTTGGTAACTTTCACTAAAAAATGAATACACATTTTTTGTTTAAAAACAACCAATTTGGCAAAATAACAGTACTTGAACTAAATACTTGCATGCTTTAAACTATGTACATTAGAACTTTCCATGTTTATCTAACAATTTATATATATATATGTATACATAATAAAGACTGTATGTGTGTTTGATATATGCATACTTCTAACAGTATACACAATCTTTAATTTTTTATTCCATTACTCATGACCTACACAGGCAAAAACACAAGTTAAATTTTTCTAGGACTTGAGAATTTGTGAAATGAACCTGAGAATTTGTCTTGGGATTTGAGAAGATTCAAAACTGACTGGACAAGATCCTGAGCAAATGCTCCAGCTGACTTTGCCTTCAGAGTATGGACTAGATGATCTCCGTAAGTCCCTTCCAATCTCAACAATTCTGTGATTCTATGAATTTCACCCATTTGCATGGAACTTGCCTTGTCATTCATGAGTTGATGGTTCAGTGGAGTCCATGTGCTCATCTTGGTCTGTAGCTTGGGGCCATCCATGTTTCTAGGAGGTGCAAATGCCATAGATACAGGAGATGGTGGGTCCTTTGATGTTTCGTCAGCACCACGGGCTACAACTATGGAAAAGAACAAAGACCAACATTATCTCTGTGCTACTCCATTACAGTATGTTAGTGAAAAGCAAATAGTTTTAAGAAGGAATCCAACAATTTCATAGCATAGCAATGATACAAGTAAAATTATTTGGAAATCAGTTAGGGTAAGGCCTTTTATTTTATGTACCCACAGTAACCATGACAGTAAAGGCCAGATTTCCTGCCACTAACATCATATAAATAATTAATAGTTAAGCAGTTCTTCCCCATCACGAATGTTATTGAATATGCCTTTGATTTTTGCTCCATGAATGATCACAAGAGGATATATGCAGCAAGCTAGAAAATACACAAAATTTCTCTTTCCAGTTGTTGGCGCTGACAGTTGGAGATAACTTGTGCATCTACTTAAGTGACACTAGCTAGGTTTTTACTGATTTTGGTGGGCATAGAATCATAGAATCATTTAGGTTGGAGAAGACCTTTAAGATCATTAAGTCCAACCGTTAACCTAGCACTGCCAAGTCCACCACTAAACCATGTCCCTAAGCACCACATCTACACGTCTTTTAAATACCCCCAGGGATGGTGACTCCACCACTTCCCTGGGCAGCTTGTTCCAATGCTTGACAACCCTTTCCACAAAGAAATTTTTCCTAATATCCAATCTAAACCTCCCCTGGTGCAACTTGAGGCTGTTTCTTCTTGTCCTATCACTTGTTACTTTGGAGAAGAGACCGACTCCCACCTGGCTACAACCTCCTTTCAGGTAGTTGTAGAGAGCGATAAGGTCTCCCCTCAGCCTCCTTTTCTCCAGACTAAACAACCCCAGATCCCTCAGCCGCTGCTCCTAAGACTTGTGCTCTAGACCCTTCACCAGCTTGGTTGTTCTCCGCTGGACACGCTCCAGCACCTCAATGTCTTTCTTGTAGTGAAGGGCCCAAAACTGAACACACTATTCGAGGTGCGGCCTCACCAGTGCCGAGTACAGGGGGATGATCACTTCCCTGCTCCTGCTGGCCACACTATTTCTGATACAAGCCCTTGTATCAGGGTGATGCTCTTGGCCTTCTTGGCCACCTGGGCACACCACTGGCTCATATTCAGCCAGCTGCCAACCAGCACCCCCAGGTCCTTTTCCACCAGGCAGCTTTCCAGTCACTCGTCCCCAAGCCTGCAGCATTGCACGGGGTTCTTGTGACCCAAGTGCAGGACCTGGTACTCAGCCTTGTTGAACCTCATACAAGTGGCCTTGGCCCATCGATCCAGCCTGTCCAGATCCCTCTATAGAGCCTTCCTACCCTCAAGCAGATCAACACTCCTGCCCGACTTGGTGTCACCTGCAAACTTACTGAGGGTGCACTCGATCCCCTCGTCCAGATCATTGATAAAGATATTAAACAGAACCAGCACCAATACTGAGCCCTGGGGAACACCACTTGTGACCAGCCACCAACTAGAGTTAACTCCATTCACCACAACTCTGGGTCTGGCCATCCAGCCAGGTTTTTTAAATGAAAACCAGCTAATTAGTTCAGCTGGGGCGGGGGGAAGGAGTTTCCAGGCTTAATAGAGGGCCTCTCTGATGCAGACCTCTGCTAAAATGACTGCTCCTCTACTGTCACAAGCCACCAAAAAAATATATTAAGGCATAGTATAAAATGCTGTTGGTGTCCCTGATGGTGCTGCTCACTCACCAGGGCTCCTTGGGAGACATTTGACCATGGCAGGAGCAAGACCTAAGTGTTGCATCAACGTAAAGAGCATCGGCCTCTTGCCTTCCTCCAGATGCACATGGATGAAGTCTTGTCCCAGAGATGCCCTGATCCCGCTGCTCTGAAGAAACTCCATGTCATGGTGAAAACCCAAATGGTAGAGTGGGGTTTTTTCGACAACTATGGATACTATCATTGCAACCAGCAGCTTCATGCTTGGTCTGGCATGCAGCTGGTGCACAAGTCCATGGTCCTGCAGCAGCGGTGTTGATGAGCACAGATGCGACGTGCACTATGTTTAGCAGCAAAACAAGCACTTGCAATACAGATTGCTGCTCCCCAGCTCCAGCTAAACCAGGGCTGAACTCAAGCCACCAGCAAGGCCAAAGGTTTGGAGCTTCTCAAAGGTGATCCTCCATATCCACATTGTTGTCACTCCCCTAGTTCTTAGTCCACAGATCTGGATACAGCACTAGTCTCTGGCCCCTCCTGTTACCAACACACCAGTACACCACTGCATCTGCTCACCAGAGACTAATTAGTCTCAAAGAGACTAATCAGAAGAAAAAAAAAAAAGAGAGGGGGAATGGATAAGAAGCACAAGAGCTGAAGTGACCTGTCCATGGCCAGGCAGATGATTCTGATTTCCAACCTCTGATTTCCAACCCTACAGTTTCTCCTCTTCCATCGGTCCTGCAACATGCCATACTGGAGCATCTACCTGAAGAGGATGCTGCTTTTTGGGAAGCTAACGAGTATCCTAGCAGAGACCAGAGCCTTGACACGGAGGCTGAAGCACCAGCCAACATTAATATTCCAACACAACCTTAGGGCTCATGACACAAATGCAATTTCCACATTAACAAAAAATAACAAAAAAGAAAAAGGATGTGGATTATTGAGGCTTAATGCTTCCGCTCTTCTAACAATGCCAATGGATTTCCAATAGCTTCCCGAAGATGGCCATTGCTACCTCTAGCAGACACAAATAGCCCGAGTGATTTGAACTGACAGCGTGGAAGACGGAGCTGGCCACCGAATACTTAATTCTAACAGAACTGGCTATTTCTAAAATGTATTTCCCACATATTGAATTAATTTGACCCCCCCAAACATTTACAAAATACCATTAACATCTACCAGAGAGAACCACAACTAGTTGGCTGTTTATAAGAAAATGACAATGTTGGAAAAGTCCCTCATATTACAGCTATTTATCATCAACATATAACCCATCTGTGCTAACGCAGCCTCAATTAGAGGTAATTAAGAGCATACTTGGAGTGTCGCAAGGACATGTCTATATTGTTCCCCTCACAAGTTCATCATCAGCTGCTCCTCTCATTGCCGGGGTTAGAATAAACCTTAATTTTTACTTTTTTTTTTAAATTTCTGCAGATTACAAAAGAAATGCTGAGGCTGTGATGTGGATAGAGAAGAGGCAACAGGTGAGAAAGAGTGAGTCACTTGCTAACCACTGCATGTGGTGTTAGTTTTGGGGTGTGTTTTTTTAAAAAGAACTTCTTTTTCTGACCTCATCCCCAACAAAAAAAGGAGAGAGATGCAAAGTCCTGATTAAACATTGGGTTTTTAGTGGCTGAAGTTGTCAAAAACAAATGTCACATCTGTCATGTGCAACACTCCTTGGGAAGGGGGAAATCCCTGTATCCATATGCCATCGCTCCAGCCTGGAAAGACATCTGCCTTCCAACAAAATCCTCTTTTCTCGGTATCTTAGCCCAATTTCCCTGCTTTGTTTCCTCTTGCTTCTTACCTAGCCTGTGAGCCCTCTGTCGCCTTCTGCCGGAGCCTTGTGGAGATGCTGCCAGACAGACCCTCTGGCTCTGGGACATCCAACCCAACACACATTGCACAGCCTGGGAAGCGCGGACAACTGGGTTTCTCTTGGTTCCCATCACTTGTCCTGGCCTGAACATCCCCTCTCGACATCAAGCAATGCTTCCATCGTTACAGTAATAACGATGATGCTTGAGTCGAGGCTGGATGGGACATGCTCAAGGTCACCAAGAGCCCTTACAGCAACCCTATGTTGAGCCCATGTGTCCGTGGCCATTAGGGCCGTAAGAGGAGGGAGCTGATGAATAAAGATCTACTTTCACTGGCCTTAGGGGGGAAAATTAGAGGTGAAGGCAGTGGGGAGATCCACCCTGCCTGATGTCACATGGCCTCTTTAAGCAGAGCCTGCGGTGTTGGGAGGACGATAAATTCGGGGAGAAACCAGCACGCTCCAATGTGCCCGTGTCCATCCAGCCTAGAGGGCCGGTGTTTGCTTTCCTTCCTAGGAGATAAGCGGGACGTGCAGAAATCTTAATTATCGCCAGCTCTGCAGAGGCAGCAGGCTAATAAAAGCTGTCAGCTCTGCGACGTGGTGGAGCGAAAGCCTGCTGTCTCAATTCCTTACATCTGCACCCACCTGCCGGTCCTGAGGGGCAGGGGACAGGGAGGACATATGAGATGCCTACACCCTTCAGGAGAGGCTTTCCACTGCCACTGGCATGGAGGAGAAAGGACCATGGCAGGTCGGGTGGCCCTGGGCAGATCATTTCTGTACCCCACTCCCACTGTGCCACAAGGGAGATAAGTTTAAACATCGCTGATGCAATGCAGGTTAAAAGCCACCGATCAAAAGCTCGACTGATCTGCAGGAGATTAGCGTTATGAAAGATTTAACATTTTGACAGCTAAAAATGTTTCTGAAGATGAATTTCACTTCTCTGCCTCATTATTACCATCCCTCGGGGGGCTGCGGCAGGGGGATGGGGACTCGTCCCAGGTTGCAGAGGGAAGCAGAGGCACAAGCCAAGGTCTTACAGGTCCAGACCCTCCCATGGCAGGGACAGCGGCTGCAGCCCAGGGAGCACGGCACCGGCGCTCCCAGCAAGGGCGACACGCACAGCATCTGCATTTTAAGGATGTGATGCAGGGAACAAGAAGTCAGAGCTTAATTTAATTTCTTCCAAGCTGTTTCCTGGGTCAGACTCCATCAACACAACAAAGTTTTTTCTTTTTTACACAAGGATGGAAAACTCCTGACTATCGAACAAGCAGCTCCCCAAATGCTGGCAAACCCCAGGAATTAATTGACAATATTTACAAGCCGCTTGGAATCCTCCTGCAAAGGGCACCCTGGAAGTGCAAAGCCCCGGCACGCAGCAAGCACCCCAGCCATGCGTCACCCAACAGCGGTCCATGACCTGGCACCAAACCTCCCAGGAGCTCTTTGCTCTTCAGGACCAAATCAGGAGATGGGGGGAGAGCTGAAGGTCTCTTCCCACCTTGTAGACCACAGTGGGTTTGCTCCCTGCCCCTAACAGAGACACCCAATGCATCCCAGTGGAAGACTGAACTCCTGGCAGCAATCCCATCCTGCTTTCACCACTGCAGAAGGTTTTGCAGAAGATAAGGTAGGAAATGCCAAACAGGCTGGTGTGCCCATGGGGAATAAGAGTGGCACTGGGCTTCATAACCACCCACGGTGGCCACGGTGGGCCAGCCAGCACCAAGAATCAAGTCCTTCACCCACAGGTCCTACAAACCTGTGTCCTCTGCAGAGCAGCCATGGAAGCAGTGAACCTCATACTAACAGGGCAGAGAGACAGGACATTAATCCCACCTTCCGGGGCCCTATTCTTCTTGTAATTTTAATTCTGAGTGCTAGAAACTTCTCCATACTGCATGATGGAAAAGACAAGCTTTGCTCTCCAAATCCAGGCTTCTCCATCACCTTCTGCCCACAAGAAATCATTTGTTTTGGAAACGTAACACGGGCTGTACAACCCGTAAAATCAAACCTATCCAGCCAAAGGGAATTTTGTATACGGTAACAAAAATACACACATCCAAGTGAATTCCTTAAGGATGAAAGCACGGGCCAGCCGCACGCCAGCTCTCGCCACGTGATCCCTAGAAAGCACAAAAGGAAGGGAAAGAGCTATATAAATCAATGTCCTGTGGACTGAGTATCATCCTCAGAGAGGCGATGGTCCAAAGAGAAGGTGTGAATTTTAATACACCCATCAGCTCTATCGTATCTGCAACTCACAAACCCATAGCAGTCATTCTCCTTTAGCCTGGGGATAATTCCAGCAGCCAATTTGTTTTACAAATGAATGGGAAAATATGGGGGCTTTGCCTTAGCACAATGAAAATGAATAATCCAGCTGTGGGAAATCAATATTTGATGCCTAAGGAGAACTCTGAAAATCCACCACGCCACTCTGTTGTTTTCCCAAGCTCTCTTTAAAGCTCACCTCAGCTAAAATACAATGGACAGGAGATAACTGATGTGCTGCTTATTACACTAATTGCAATCATCTCCTTGTTACCTGGTGCTCACCCACATCTGTTTGTCGTCGCCATCTGTTGTCTGTCTTAATTAGATCGCATGCTTGGAGGGGCAGGGACTGTGATTTTCTAACCCCCCGACATCCCACTTCTGCCTGAGCATCTCCATGCTACCACTGTGAATCCCCTCACATGGCCAAGTACAGGGATGACAGCTAGAAAATAGGAAGCCAAAAAAAAAATCCCACCCCCAAAATAAAGCAAACAAGCTTGGTAAGAATCACGCTGCACCATGGAGGGTTTTAAGGAGTAAATGGTCACCCACAGCCTCTACTACCTGTCCCAACTTTCTAGGATTTACCTTCCGAGCTCTGGGGCTGTTTGGAAGAATGACTGGGCACCAAACCAAACTAAATCCTATCATAGGGGAAAGATGAAAACATGGAAACCAAACTTTTCCTTCTACTCCAGTACAAAAAATATAGGAAAACTAAAAAGGATGACTTGCCTCATGCCACCGTCCTTGATGCTGCTGCCCCCAGCGTGAAGGGAACGGAGCCCACCAGCTCCAGCAAAGCCTTCAGAAGGTGCCATCTTGCACCTCATCTCTCCACATTAATTTCTGGAGCACTGAAATGCTGCTGATTATTAGCAACTTTAAGCATCAGCTCAAGATCTTCCTGCTAAAACACACTGTCCTATAGGCTTTTCTAAGCCTTCCCCAGAAGGTGGCCACTCAGAAGATAATTCCTTACTCAAGAGATCAGAAGTGACCATAGGTACCCATAATGACACTGAAGCACCTAACTTTAAAAAAAAACAACAACAAAACAGAAATGAGCACAAGTGCCTCACCAGAAGCTGCCATCTGCAATGATAGCATGAAGAAAGTTTTCTAACAGGCATCGAAATTTCAGTACTATCAAGTTTCTGCTCACATCACTTGCTCTGAACAGCGCTGCTGGTAAAACTCATCTGTGCATTGCTTTGGTACTTGTTCATCCCCTTCTCCTGAGGTTGTTGGTGCCTGAGCCGTGGCTGCATTCCCCACCAGCTGGCAGGAGCTGGGGCAGGACCGTGCTGCTGCCATGGGACTATCCATGTCCCCAGGCAGGACACCTTTGGTGTGACTACCCAGCGTCCTCATTATTTGGAATCAGCTCCATCTTCAAGTGTTCAGGATGGGGAAACCCTGAGCCTCACCACACTCCCGGGGCTCAGCAGACTGAGCTACGAGCAAGCAGGGGATGAAATTTTGCTGCTGAGGTTTCTCTTGATGAGGAGCCCCTTTCCAAGACTCAGGTCAATACAGGTGCCCACCTACTCTCAGCCACGGCTTTTTCCCCTCTCCATTTCGACCCTCCTCCCAAGATCCTAGACAAAACCAAGCCTGAATTCGTTTCAGCAGCACAACAAGCCAATGAAAGACATCTAAGAGACAGATGCATTGGTGCTAGATAAGATGGGAACCCACCATATATTTTCAATTTGTATGGGTCATAACTCCGTATCAGCTGAGTTACTCCACCACCACCACCTGCTACACCCATGGGACAAGTCCATTTAAAAGGACAACGACACACCATTTTCCCTTGAAAATTACTCTGATCAGGTATTTTAAGCCCATGTAAAGATCTCAGAGTATTAAAACCGCTTTGTTTTTTATCCTCATTAAAAGCCCAATAGAAATTCAAATTTCTTCTTACACCAGCTGTTTTCCCAAAGCACGCCAACTGCCTTATTACAGGGCTGCTCACAAATGTCAGCACGTACTCTGCAAGCGTTTGCATCCATATATTTCTGCATATCCAAAAACCAGAAGAAAGGCATTCAACCACGGGAGCCATCCAAGGGAGGGGAAAACCAAACCCATGTGGGTTGAACAAGAACCATCAGCCAGGCGATGGGCTGGTTGCAGTGGTCTCTACAGTGGTGGACGCAGTGAGGTTTAAGCCTCTCTTTAAGATCTGGGCTTAAGCACCATTCTGCTTGGATTTCTTTCACTATTTTTCATTTCGGGACTGACAGCCCCACCAGATCCCCAAGGCTGCATCATGCATGGTTAATATTTTTGGAGGCAGCAAGACTGGTAGCAAGGCAAGATAAATGAATGTACAGCATTGGAGAGAAACAGCAGCAATGCAAGAAACCTGCTGAAAAGGCGAGTCAAGGTTCAGTGTGTATAATTTTAATAATAAATAGCAATTTTTTTCATTGCCCACCTCCTTTTAGGGCCACCAAGTACACTACCACCAGTCAGAGGGACGGAAATTTAGCTGATGGATGGTAAAAATGGCAATGCTTTGCTTGAAAATACATGGGAGCAAGGGCTCGTGGTGGGCTCCCACATGAGGGTCAACCCTTACTACAACAGCTCTGTTCCATCTCTGGGAAAGGATGCTCTTCTCTACATTGCCAGCAGGAACCTTGCTCTTTCAATGCAAAAAGATGTATTTATTATTTTTTTGCAATTGCTTTGCACAAATAATGGGAATATGTTGCAAACACAAACTGAGGTGAACCCAGAAACGGATATGCAATTTAGTTGCCATCCTTGAGCAGTCTTCCTCGTGGAGCTGCTCGCGTCTCAATGCCAGCAAGCATCGCTTGGCAATGTTTACAACAGAGATAAGATACAAAACAGAACTGCAAGAAGCATAACCTTTTCTCCCAGTAACTGATAGGAAAAGTGGGTTAATTTATACAGCTTCTGAAAGGGAAAAATAAGGCTAATTCCCTCGCAGTCACAGAACATTACACACTTAGTTTCATATTACGCTTGTGAATTACATGTTGCAATTACACAATTTTCTCTATGGGGAGAAGAAAGTATTTGGCAGAATGTACAAATACATCAGGTTCTCATGTAGCACAAATTAAGCTGCAGCACAACCACGTGTGGCTACATAAAAATCACCGTAACTCACAAGCAGCAAAGGCACCGGTGCATCCTGCATCGGACCACGGCACACGAATCCCATCAGCTGAGATGGCATTTGGCCACCGGCAAGTCCACGGCTTTCCCCAGCAAAGTCACCCCCAACACCTTTGACCAGAAGGCAGGGAGCAGGATGGAGTGGGGAAAAAGCCCTTTTCAGGAGTGGCGTCAGGGTCCATACTCCGTGTGAGCCTGCTGTAACCACGCTGTGTTTGGTTATGGACCTGCTATAAAGGGGGATGCTGGGCTACAGATCCCTTCTGGCCAAAACTTGGAGGATTTATTTATCTATATATACACACACAACCCTAATTTTGTTATTATATGTTTCTGTACTTGCATAATATCTTGGATACCTCAAATGCATGGATTAAAGAACAAACCCAGAGCACTGGCCTGTAGCCGCAGAGCAAATACTCCAGCAGCCCAGCGAGAGCCACTGTAATGCCAGCGATGGACGTACAACAACCCCATCTTCCAGAAGTGCATCCAAACCACACGTTTCAAGGAAGGTACAGTGTGAAACGGCAACCCTGACAGCTCCCAAACAGCCACACAACTCCACACCTTTTGAGCACAAAACATATTTAATTATCATTTACGCTGCAGTTAGGCAAACTAAAATTCCTCCTTAAAATCCAGCAATTTATGCCCATCATGCCTTTGTTTTGGGTCAACTTCAGTCATAAGCCCAGCAAAACCCATCGATGTTTCCTGACAGTGGAGGAATCCCAGTGGGGGGAAGCTTTTGGATTAAGCCATACCCTTCATGTCTGAGTGAGGAGCTTGAGTTCTGGTGGATCAGACAGAAAGGAAGACACCATACACTGACTCGATATAAAACACATCCGCTGACAAGACCAAAAATGCCAGGAGGCTGAATTGGAGGGAGGGCTGAGACCTCAGATCTAATGACTAACCTTCTAACCATGCTTTGAAGGTATCTAAAAGAGGGCTATTATGTCAGCAGAAGTTCTGGCCAGTTTTAATTCTTCCCCTTTTTCTTTTGCTCTTTCTTGCTTTATTTTGTTTATTCACACCTGTCCTGCTTTTAGTCGAACACTTTGGACTACTTCTGCTTTCTCCTGCATGGTCCCACCACCAGCAGTATCTGCAGGTGCTTCTGGCAATAGCCAACAAAAGTCACTGCAAGCAACAGGACAGATCGCCCTCTGCTTCTCCCACCATGGCCTGAGACCTCTGGTTTCCATTGTCCACCTCTGGTCTGCTTCTCCTAAGCCCTCTGTAGGACTTCTGGGGCTCACACTGCTGTGCAGGTTTATTTTATTCCCTTGGGCTCTCCAGCTTCAATTCGTCTGCGAGAGGAAAGCCGAAATGCTGAGGATCACAAATGGGAGCTGTGAAAATGTGAAAAGACTTAAGTGGGCGGAAAAGGAGAGATGACAGAAGAAACCCTCAATAATAGTCTTCACTGGGAAAGAAAAAGGCAAGGCAGTAAGGTCAAATGAGCCAGAGCAAGACATAATCCTGAGAAGAGCTGACATCCATTCATCTTAGTGGGATGTGAATTTGTCATACAATCATAGAAAGGTTTGGGTTGGAAGGGACCTCTGAAGATCATTTAGTCCAACCCCCTGCCATGCGCAGGGACATCTTCAACTAGACCAGGTTGCTCAGAGCCCTGCCCAACCTGAGCTTGAACACTTCCAGGGATGGGGCATCACCATTTTCCACCAACAGCACATCTCAGAGGAGAATGATGGTCTGGTGAAGGTCTCACTGCTGTCACCTCCACATGGCCCTACTGAGCTCAACAGCCACGGGCTCTTGCTAGGGTGAGGAAGAGCCAAATCAAGAAATCTGATGTCAAGAATATGAGTCACACCGAGAAGCAGCAGGAACCTTCCTGAAGAGGAGTTGCAACACCCTCTCTAACTGGACAAGCCTCCTGAAGACAGTCTATTGTCTTCTGGTGCAGTCTATTGTCTTCTGGTGCAGTCTACTGTCATCTGGTGCAGTCTACTGTCATCTCACTCAGGGACAAGGTCAAACCACAGAGGCAGGTCCAACATGAGGCTGAAAAACCCCAGGAGACCCTTCAGGTTTGTGCAGGGGTATACTAACACCTTGGGCTGCAGGAACCCCAACATCTCTGAGCTCTCAGGAAGAGCAAGAGTCAGACAAAAGCCTTTCCAGCATTGTCTCTGAAATGACATTTTATCTACTGGAGAGAATTTTTCACTTACCAAAACAAAGCACTGCATTATAGAGCTCATTTGAAAAGATTGACATGGTTTCCCTGTGAATAAATTAATCAATTTTATTAGACTTGATGCTAAATTCCTGACTGACGGCGCCACTTCTGAAGATGCAAGCTGCCGGCTGGCTGCCATGGAAGAAGTCTGGAAGGTGACAGCTCAAAGAGCTAACCAAGATTCAATGAGCACACCAAAAATAAAAACTATAAAAGAGTGTATTTTTTAACCCCTTGATCACTATCTCATTATAAAATTCTAGTTAGATTGCCTAACTATGTGAGGATTAACAGATGAGGCAGGGTTATCATCCTGGTTTGGATATCATCATAGTTTAACCACCATGGTAAAGTGTTGGCCATCACCAGGATTTTGTTACAGGATAAAAAAATGCACATATTTTTCCAACCACAGAATTAAAAATAAATAAATACAAAGCCTGATTGCTTAAGACAAAGCTTTAGAAATTCTTAAGGTAAAACATCTACACTGGATGGTACCTTGCATGCCTCAATCAGGACTTACAGTAACCATGTGCTTCCCGAAAGTCCTTACCTACTACCCACGTTTGAGGTGTAACCCAAAGGGTTCTGGGTTCAATCCGCCACCCCCAAACCACCTGTCGATACCCTCCTGTTACCACACAGACACCCAGGAACCCAACGGAGAGGACCAAAGGAGGTGTGGTGATGCACAACCCCCTGGACTGGGTGTAGACCAGGGATAGAGGTGTCAACCGGAGCTCCCTGTACCCTCCAACCCAGAGGTTCTCTTTGGAGCACTGGGAGTGGGACATCACTCCCACTGGGATGCCACAAGGGGACAGGTTTAACTTTACTTCCCTTCTCCAGTTATGGACTGAGCAAAACTTGGTGGTGAATCACGCTCAGGTTAATTTTTTGGACCAATATCTAGATCCGGCGTTGGGTAAGGGCAGTCATTTACATCTGCCAGAGACACACACCACCACACTGATGGGACTCCTTCCCAACCCTTCCATCCTGCAGCAACCATTAACCCCTGACAGCACGACGAGCAGGAGCCCAGACACGGCAGCCACCACCGAACATGCCACCATTTACTCCCTTCATCAACAGTCGGCAGGGATGATGGTGACCCCATTCACACATCCATGTTTTTCCCCATGGAGACCACTCCATGATGCAATTACTGCAGAATTTAAAGATATTTACTGCAGCCTGCCAGCATTTTGGTGGCCAATCAAGCAGATTTCCTTCCACCGCATGCTCTTTGCTCCCCAACAATACAACAGCAATACAACTCACCAGCGCGCTGGAGGGTAGAAGTCAGCCCAGAGAGACAACAAGCAGGTGTGGAGGAAGCGCGCAGACCCAGGGCTGCGACCGCTGCCAGCGCTGCGGTGGCAGCAAACGTTCCCCCTGGGGGACAGTCACAGCTGCCACCTCCCGAGCAGCTGCAGGAAGCCCATGCACCGCAAGAAGCCCATGCACGCTCTCGGAAAAACCCAAAGCGAGATGCATTGCACCAAGGGTTAGGGCAGCCAGGCAGCTTCCCTGCCTGCTGAGCCAGGCAGCAGCTCTGCCTCTTCCAGCCTGATCTCCAGCTGGGTCGTGGGACCCCTGCCTTGTAGCAAAAAGCCTGCTGAGATGCTGCACAGGGCTGCAGTCCGCTGTTTTGCAGGGGCAATTACTGCATTACACTTGGGGAACTATCTCAACTACACAGACCCCAGCCATTGTAGCGATAGGACAAGGAGTAATGGTTTTAAACTAAAAAGGGCAGATTCAGACTAGATGTAAGGAAGACATATTTTATGCTGAGGGTGGTGAAACACTGGCCCAGGTTGCCCAGAGAGGTGGTCGATGCCCCATCCCTGGAACCATTCAAGGTCAGGCTGGACGGGGCTCTGAGCAACCTGATCTGGTTGAAGATGTCCCTGCCCATGGCAGTGGGGTTGGACTAGGTGACCTTGAAAGGTCCCTTCCCACCCAAACCATTCTGTGACTCTATGATTCTATGATTCATTAGGTGGATCTGATTATTTCCCCATGTTATTAGCTATGCATGGCACTCCATGGATTTTACTTCCAAATTCCTCAGCAGCTCCAAGTGACCATGAAGGCACTTCCACATGCTGCAACCTGGAAACCCAAACAATGCTGTTTCTCTTCTTAAAAACAGTTCCCTAATTTTACAGCCCCCCCCCGCCCCGCAGTGTGAGACGCTGCATGGGCACACCGTCGGTGCAAAACATCCATCCCCGCTGTGCTTCAGTGACCACTGTGCTGCCTACAAGCCCAGAGCTTGGATTTTCAGCCCAGCTCCAGGACACAACCCGAATCTTCTCTGACCAACATCTTCCAGTTATTTAAACAAGTTACTAATTGCTGTTCTGAAAGGCATTTTTTGCCCAGTGCATTTCAAGGACTTGAGAAAACTCAAACCTCTATTTTGCTATTTCAGAAGGCCCTACCAATGCTCACAGGAATGGGGATGTGATGCCGCGGGCAGAAGGTTTTGCTCACCGGGACATTAGGACTGACCATTAATTTACCCCTGACCAAAGCAAACAATCCATCAAAGCAAGTGAGTGCTTCACCTTCACAATTAATGTCCTACCTTCACGTAACCAACCGTATCAGCAAGACAAGCTAAGTGCTGTGCTGCAGCTTTTTAAATGAAGAAGGAAAGCCATTAGTAAGATAGAATGAAAAAACCCCCCTGAATCTGGTTTCTGCCGAAAGTAAATCTTTTGAAAGGCTGTACAGGGAGATATTAAAAAAATAAAACCACACAGAAAGAAAAATACAGCTTAAAAAATAAAGCATTAACAGCCTCTTCCAAATGAAGCCAAACCCTTATGAAACCCACTGAAGATCTACGCAGAGAAACTCCTTGATAATGGGATTACTGGTGTTAAAGAAACATCCTCAAGCCGCCACCAGCTCCGTCCTTATCCCCTACCCAAGTTTACGTTATGCACAACAGAAGCGGCATGTCTGCCTTTCATCTGTGCAGATTTTAGAGCTACACAAGACCATTTGTGACTGGAGGATCTCAATCAGCTTCTGAATCACAGCTGGTGCCTTCTCACCTGCTTGCAGAAGGTAGGATGGGGTCACCGTGTTTCTCCTCACAAGGATGAAGGAAAGCCTCCAGCCTCTAGAGCATATCCCACAGGATTTTTCTGCCAAAGGGGATGAAGACTGATGCCACCTGCTGATGACCTTACTCTACTGAAATGTGGCTGCATCCTTGATGTTTCCTGAGTGCCTGCAGTGGGGTGGGGTTTTCAAAACATACAGAAAATAAGCAATGTATCATGCCAAATCTTGCTCTCAAGCAGATGATAACTGGGACACAAAGAGATCGGTCCCAGCATGAGCTCTTCTTCCACCAGTCAGAGAAGGTTTGCAGAGCATCATCAAGGACCTCCTAAATCACTCAGCAGCATGGGCAGGAAGGAGGTAGCTGATGGTGCTCACAGGATATCTGCTAAGCCTTTCCCTATTTATTAACTTAATTAGGGATCAGACAGCTATTGAAATTTATGTACAATACAAGATTTGGAAGAGATGTAACCATCACTGAGAACAAAAAATGGATTATGAAGCATCCCAGGGAGTTGAAAAATACGGGCAAGAAACAAAATGAAACTCAGTCAAGCACAACTTTAATCAATAGCCACAGGGGGAAATAACCTCAGCTGCAGGGAGAAGTGGCTCCTACTGCCATTTACTGGGTTGGGGTGGTGTTATGTTATTTTTTTTTAAATATTTAACAGTAGTCAGATGATACCGAGCAAGATATTGGATGGGAACTTAGGCAAAATGCATCAATGACATAGCAGCGCTCATGGATATTTGGACACGGTCAGCAGAGCATGGAGAATGAAGGGTTAGGGGTTTTCGACGGTGTTGGTAGCTATGTATGCATAATTAGCTAAGCAAACAGAGGATTATGCACAGCTGAGATCACCTTCTCAGCAGACAGATAGCCACAATTGGTCCTAAAAGAGCAGCATGAATGACAAAGGGATTAAAGGGATTTATAAGAAAAAGATTAAAACAACTAGGTGGGTGTAGTTTGACCAAACCCCAGTGAAAAGGAGAAGCTGCTTGAACTCAACAGGTCTGGACTGCATACGACATCCCGCTGTCTGTGCGGTCCCTATGTGATCCACACAGTGGATGCAAAGGGGGGGATTTTCAAAGCGAGATGACCTCGGTTAAGGAGTCTTGACTTGGAAGAGCAAGATCATCAAGGAGCTTCCCAAGAACGATGGCAGAGAGGTACAGGAATTATTTAGACTAATTAGAGCAGGATCCCACTTCGGGAAGAAGAATGAAGTAGGTAGCAAAAGGTTTATTTTCACTCTCATGAATGCGACTGCAGAGTAGTTTGTTTCAGAAATCAGCCACTTCAGCACCATTGACAATGCCTGCTAGTGTTACAGCAGAAGCCCCAAAACACCTCCACAACGTCCTGACCTGCATTCCCTTGCCGCATCCCAGCTGGGGGGCAGAACCAGCCCCCCAGCTGCCTCCTCCTCCACCAGCATCACACCGCGGGTTACTGCAGCTGACACCGAATCCAAAGAACTACAGTTTCATTATCTTCAAACTCGAGCTGCGTTTACCTCCTGCCGCTGTGGAACAAGGGGAGTCGGGAGCTGCCGCTGATGCCCAAGCAAAGCTCTGAAGAGCAGCCGCTTGCTCCTGCTTATTACAAATACTCAGGCATCCAGGAGCAGAGAGAGTACAAAAAAAAGGGTGTTTTCTAGAAAGCAATGGAAAAGCAACAAATGACAGGTAATACTTTAGGAGATGGGTTGGTTTCCTTAATATTTATTTGCATTATAGTAATACCTAGAGGTCCTGAGCAAGACTAGGGACCCGTTACACGAGGGTCTACAGGGAGGATGCAGCAGCCGCTGCCTGCAAGCACTTCCAAAGGAAAACACATCATATGGCAAAAGCGCCCCGGGGCTGTGAGATGGTAAGGCTGAGGCCACACAGCAAGCCAGGACCTGCCTCCGAGACACCAACCAATATTCAAGTCAGGCTCAGAAATTAAACTCTGCAGTCTAAACCTGAGCGAGACAGACCAGGACTTTTGCATCCTTGTGGGTACCACCTTGCCAGGCTGCCAGGCTGTGGCGGTACCATCCTCCGGCCAGTGGCAGAGGCTTACCTGGCTCTTTAGAGTCCTCCTTGAGATTTTTTCTTCTCTGCCTCCAAGTTGCAGGGGTCACAGCTATCCCAACACATGATGATGATGTGCCAAGGCAAAGCAGGAGGACAAAGCATGAGGGGAACGAGCAGAATGAGGAGGGGTGAAATGCAAGGTTGGACAGACCCCTCTTAGAGAGAAATTGGGCAAACTGCAGGGAATGCCACTTCAAAAATACACATTATTTTTTTTTCTCCCATCTTCAGTTATCTTCATTTGTGTAGGGCTTAGATTTCAGGACACCTCCCTCTCTTCTCAGCTGATATTTTAGACTAACCATATGGAGGAAAAGGGAAAAAAAAAAAACAAACCCACCCAGCAACAGTAGTGCGCAACGGAGGCAAAGTCGTAGCTTGTTGCATCATTATTAATCCCTTATTACCATCACTCACAGCTGCAGCAGACGCCTCCAAAACACAAGAATCCCTGCCCTGAGGTATTTACAGTGCCGCTTAGATGTGATATAATTAAGAGGTAAATAAGGCAGTAGGGAACGTAGTGGAGGGGAAGGAGGGGTAAGGAGGACACAATTAACTTCAGCTGCTTTGCAGAGGTTACCCCTATTTCACATTACAGTGTGCTATGCCCACAAACTGTTGGGCTCTTTTTTTGGGGAAGCCATCTGGTGTTTTAACCACCAAACCCTCCTGGCACCAGTCTCCATCATCCACTGCTTTCTTATTTAACACTGCTGCCGAGCGGGATGGCACCTTGACTCTTCCAGCACTGCCCAAACACCCTGCAGACACCCCCTTTCTCTCCAGCTTCCAGCCTCTGCCCCCTCCATCGCAGTCAGCATCCCTCTCCTCCCACCCAACTGCTCCACGGAAGAATTAACAGGGCAGCGAGCAGACAGCATGGCTCAGAATGGCTCGAAGAGCAGCAAAGCAGCACCCCTACACCCTACGCCTGCTTGATGTCCCTTGTCCTCCTTGGTCATCCTTTCTGCCCATGTTCTGAAGTCATGATGTGACTTTAGATACCCTCCCTGTTTGCACATCACCCTCCAGGACCACAGCTTTTGCCAATGCAGCGCCAGGTTGTACTTTTAAATGGTACATTCCAGGTCTTAAAAAGAAAATGGGTAATACAGGGGGAGGAAACTCAACCACAAATCCTATTGCCCCTCAGGAAACATTCCACCAACACCAGCCCCTACAAAACTCGGCCCGCGGGGAACTGCTGCAAGGGGCTGCCTGAGCAGACAGACGGGCACTTGCTTTGCAACGACGTGGGCAAAAATGGATTCATTGGAGGATGACAGCCACGGGTGGAGATGCTATGGGTGGAAAATGCTACCAGAAAGCACACTGTGCAAGGACAAAAATCTACCAGTCACGAGCGCTGCGCTGCTGCTACATCCACTTATCACTTCGGGCTGTGTGATGGCAGGAGATGTGGCCGACCTGCAGCAAACTGGTGCCCAGGTGCCCTTCCCAGTCCTCTGGGACCTCTGACCACAGACCCAAGCACGTGAACAGCAGATAATATCCCATAGCAGATAATTCCTATTAATTTCAGACATGCGCACACACACCACGTCCCTCCTGTTTGTGTGCGAATCCCAGACAGGTCTGGAAAGCAGCACGGATAAAATCGGCACGGGGTGGGATCCTAAAAGCCACTGACAGCTACCTGCGTAACTTGGGAGCCTCAGGCAAGGCACGTCATAAGAATACACTGCACATCGCGCTGATCATGTTTGAAAAGAGGAAATTCTCGATGCAGACGCAGCCCTGCTCCAGTCCGGAGCTGGATCTCACCCTGGCTGGAAACCACCACAAGGAGAAACAGGAGCTGAGGATGAACATGGTGAGATCTCCCACCCACCCATCCACATATCCTGGTGTCATCAAGCCTTTCCTAAGAAGACAAACTTTTTAAGCCTACCCTGGATACCTGATCCTTGTCTGGCAAAAAGCCTGGAGCAGAGCAGGTTCCTCCATGAAGACCAGAGGAGGACGGGAGCAGTCGGAGCCCTGCAAAGCAAAAGGCCATCGTGGGACCTTGCAGGGAGCCCAGCAGCATCTCACCCGGCGGAGACCTTGGCTGCAGCCAAGACTAACCCAGCACAGCATCACACACCCCGCTTCCAACCATCGGATCCGGGAGATAACACTGTATCCCACACCTTGCATCACAAATATTTTACTTTCATGGCTGAAGCTACCCACTTGATTAAAAGCAGTCTTGATAATTAAGGTTTCCAACCAATCACTTCCTCTGCAGCCCTGCTGGCTACAGAGATCTTCACTTTCTGGGCACAGAAAGAGGGAGAAATGGGGTTGGAGCTTCCTGGTGCCTTGAGGAATTGAATCGCTTTGTGCAAGGAGATGGGGGGGAATTCAACGCCACTCACTAACTAAGGCCCAGGGTGATGGAGTAGCGCTTTGGGGAGGGGCTGAGCCTTGTACACAGCCAGGGATCATTGCAAGGAGCAGCTCTGTTGGAAATCACATTTTTTTAAACTTCTGTAGCTGCACTCGTAGTACCACAGTAGCATTACAAGAGGTGGTGACTATTAGCACGCTTAAAAAAATTCTAAGTTTGCGCGTTCAGCATCGTAAACAACATTTCCATGACAAGCCAAGCTAAAACATGTTCAAAACAACCGTTAGCAAAAGCAACGTACATAAGGACATTTCAGCACCACATTCCCTCGAGTCCGATGTCAGAGATACAAACCCGCTCGGAAACGTAAAAAAGGAGCAAAAATAATTGCATCACTTCGTGCCTTTTGAACAACCTTTGGAACCTGATGGCTTTTGCCAGAAAGAATAATGAAAGTCAAACTAATTAAGCGACGAACATGCCTACAGTAGAAAGTGTGAAAATTTTAAAAGTCTGGCAAGTTGTTAGGAAGCGCTCAGCTCCCGGCCCTGCTTTCCTGCTGTCGTTCTGGGAGCAACCATGATGCAAAAGCTATCTTTTTTTTTCTTCATTTTAAGCATTAACTCAGAGATCCAAAATGGCATATGGTGGAAACGGTTGATTTTGAAAACATTTCTGATCCTGCAAACAGGCATCTACCTGCTTGTAATGTAATTAATTCAATGCTGCTTGTCACAGCAACCTGAACAGCCCCAGGAAGATGTCCCAGGACAACCAGCAGACCCCAAGCCCATGGCATGGACACCCTACACATGCTGGGACCTACCAGAGAGTTGGCTCCATGTTTTTGGTTCCTGACCTTCACTGCAAAAAAGCTGCCCAGCTGGAGCTTTGCCCAGCTGCAGGAAGGGGTTTTGTCCTCCACCACCTATTTTCTCTGCTGATGGAAGTATCTAAAGTGACCCACAATGTCTCACCACCACGAGCAAGCACGGAAAACCTGGAGCACCAGAAACTGGCACATGTGGATGCCCTGTACTTCTGTTGGGAGCAATGGGCTGGTAGTGCTGGAGCAACATGACCATTGCTGGTGTGGTTGGCAACATCATGGCAAGTTCAAGCCACAGTGGATGCTCCACCTCAGCCGGCACCAGTGCAGATCCTGCGTCCTCTTGGCCACCAAGCAAAGCACGTGTTGATGAACCAAACCATTTGCCTGCTTCACCCGCTCAAGTCCAGGGTGACCTCTCCAAATATCAGAGCCGATCTAGTTTTGTCCACTCAAGAGGGACAAAACAACAGTTTCCTTCCTTTGGGTTTCCAGGTGGGACCGGCAATAACAGCAACAAGAGTCAAGTCCCTCCATCTCGTACCAGAGCTGGGTAAGGACCAGGGAACTCAAAATTGTGGAGAACCATGAATATTCAGACTAATCTGACTGGGAGAATGGGGATGGTGGGTGCAGAAGTACTAGAAGGAAGAAACAGCAGAAGAAGGGCTAAAAAATGGCAGAAGTTGATGGTAGCCAGGTTAACAGGTCCTCAAGATCTCAGCACACATCTACCTGCAGCATGTCAAGAGACCCAGGTCCGGAGACAAAAAAGGGCAGGTAAATCCTGCAATGGGACAGGGTGGACAGCCTGACCACTGCCAGCTCCTCCAAGGCATGAAGAGGCACACACAAACCCTCAGAAGAAGCCAGGAGGCGTGAGAAGCGCACAAGCTGGCATCTCCATCCCACCTCCAGGAATCCTGCGCTGACACCCTGGGCACGAGCACCTTGTGTCCAACACACGTCTTGGTCCCACGACTCCGTGGATACGATAACATGAGTATGGATCTGTGAAATCCATTTTGGATTGGATTTATTTCAAACCAAAATCACCTTCCCCTGTTTTAAGGTCTTGCACGGAGACTTGCTTCATCGCTGATGCAATGCTGAAGCATTATTTCCCACAACATGCTGTTAACTGAGATTTCACCCTGGTCACCACCATCATCAACACGTACATAAAACTGCTAGAGGATAGGTAAGAGGAGCCCAGCGGAGAGTACAAAAAAGCAAATATCACAAACTCATGACAGATGTGAGTCTGAGATTTCAGGTCCCAGCTCTTCTCAATCCTCTTGGCAAATCATCATTTCCCCGTACTGTCTTTAAAATCAATCTGCTCCTCTACGAGACACACAATACTTTCTGCTACTCTGCCTTACCAGTCTGGATCCTCAGTTTTTAATGGAAAGAGGTTCTTTTAGTGCCACGGCGCCCCTTTTTCATGGAAGACCTACATCAATAACGCAAAATATTTTAAAAGGGTGAACAAAAGAGCTCTGAAAGCGCAAATGGAGATGTAAGATTCAAGAGCAGCATCACAATACCCAATGCTTGGACCTTATTCTTGTGCTATTTAGTGATGCCCTAATGTCATCAGCAACAAAAAAAAAAAAAAAACCTGGGGAAAAAAAAAAAGATAGAGCTAGGTTTGGAAATGGGAATTTGCTCGTGCCACTCAAGAGAGGTGTAGCAGTGCCTTCGGCTACAATTTACTTTAAGGTTTTAAAGGTTTACATAAATCCTAAACAATCTTCTCCATCACTCCAGCCTGTTACAGTGATGTACATCAAAAACGAAGGCACTGTCGGTGTCAGATTTACGGTGGAAAGCCCTACAACACCTTCCCCCACGCAGCAAGCTCGAGGCGATGACTGTATTTTTATTCACTCTGCGTAATCCAGCAACTCTGGGGCGGCGGGTGCTGCTGCCACGCAGGCAGGGACGGTCCTGGACCCAAGGAGCGAGTTAAGGGCAGGAGAAATTCAAGCACCAAACCTCGTGCGAGAGCTCACTGACACAGCAACTCCACACGAACTTCAAAGGGGAAGAGCTCCTTCAAATTGTGCAACGCTTTGCTAAAGGGAACCCACATACATGTGAAATCATTAACTTCATCTGCTGCTTCTACTTCTTCCATCAATGATTAACGAACATTAAGCAATCAGCATTTTTTTCTTTTAAAGAGGAACGCTTTTCTTTTTAAAAAAAACAACTAATGTCCTTACTTCTGCAAGTCGCTGTGAGGATTCATGCTGGCTCTACCCAGCTTAAACATTTACACATTGATTTTCAAGGTCACCACTGAAATACGTCATTTTCTACTTAGCCCATTCTGCTACAAGCGCACGGCTGTATTCAACGCTGGAAATGCTGCGCGCAAGGGTGCAGCACCAAAAACAGCCTTAGCAAAGTTCAAACCGTAAAAGAAATCCGAAGTAAAATGCCCGAGGGAAGGCGGCCTCAGAAAATGCAAATGTCATTCATTAGCCGGACGCCGGCTTTTCTTTGCGCTGTTGTATAAATGCTGAATAAAAGTGACAGCAAAGGCTTCCCCCCCCTCCCATCCCACGCAGCTCGCAGCAGGGGAGCGCGGGGAGCCCGGCCATGCGAACACCCCACCGCTCGCTCCCAAACCCACCGCCAAACCACCCCCCGCAAAACCGCCCCCAACCCCAGGGCGACCGGCGGAGGCAGAAGCCATCGTCCCTCACCTGAGCGCTTCCCAGCTCCGCCGCTCTGAGCGCCGGCTGCGCAGCCCCCCGATGACGAACATGCTGCCGTGAAGCTCGCCGGCTCCCGCTCGCTCCCGCGCGCTCCCGCCATGTGCTCCCCGGGGGTTGGCGAGCCCTTCAGCGCCCGCCGGCACACGGTGCCTCTGCCATCGCAGGCGAAAGGACTCGCCGCCAGCTTCTCCCACTCGATTCCCGCACCGGCTGGCTGATAATGAAACCCAACGCACGCTGCCGGCGCCGAGCGAGCGCTGCCGATGCCACCTGCCAGGCGGCTCCGACGGCACGGGAGCGAGCGAGAGCAGCAATGCTTGCAGCTTGCTGCGATTGGAAACAGGAGTGGTCCCGTCTTAGGGACCCTCGTATTAAAAAAACCAAAAAAGATAATAAACCTCTTGAAGTCAAAAGCAAGTTTGCTTTTTTTTTTAAATTCAGACACAACACAGGTTTTTAATCCCCTAGTCCTTATAACGCACCATGCTAACTGAATGTGCCACAAATGCTATGAAACTTCACCTTATAGCCCTCTTCTATATCATAGAAAAATTACCATTTCACAGGAGAAGAAACTAAGACCCAAGAAAAATTCCTTTACCTGAATTGTATCAGCACCTCCCACATCCCAGCCCGGTGACCGAGCCTGTTGCTGCTCCATCAAAAATGGGCATTTTTGCACTTAAAAGCAGCAGCTTTTTTATTTTCCAGCTTGGGAAAAGGGCTCCTCTGAATGTCAGCCTGGACTTACATCCAGGTGACTGTAGGATAAAAGCAGGATCAGGCTGCACATCATTCTGGCAGTGACCAGGACCCCCCCCACCGGTCTTCTCCCCAGCACTGATGTGCACCACGGACAGTATATTCTGCTAGAATTCTGGATGAGCCTGGCTCATGTATGGAGCTGAGGGGAAACAACACAAAAAAAACAATTCAGGAGAAAAAAAATAAAAACACAAACTATTGTCACCCTTCTGCTTTCCAGCAAAGGGACCTGTGTCCAGGGGGGCCTTGGTCTCAACCACCCCCAACAAGCAGGAGCATGGGGACTCGCCGCATCTTCGTATTGAGTCACATCACAGGCACCATCAAGATCTGGATGTTGGGTTTTTTTTGAATGCCATAAACAAAAGTAAACAGGAACCTTAAGATGTTTGGGCTGTAAAATAGCTCTTTTGATCTAGATCCAAATATTTTCGGTTTTGGCATCAGTGTGGCACCTGAACGTCTGATTTCGGGGACCCTGAGGAAGGTCCCTGCTCCGCTGCCCTACTTAAAGGAACATCAGTTCTCAAATTCTTTTCATCAAAACCATTTCCACCATGGGATTTGCACAGCACAGCTATAGACATCAAAGAACAGGAGGAGAAAGCACTCAAAAAGCCACAGAGGGAGGAAACTTCAACAAGAAACCTGAAATAATGTGTGTTGGTAGGATGGAGAGACACAGAAATGATGCTCGGGAAGAAATCAGCAAAGGACAAAATGCTTGGAGCCACTGCAGCTGTGTTATATCAAGGAATAAAAAAGCCCAAATACTTTAAAAAATAAAATAATTTTTTTTTAAAAAGAGAAAAAAGGGTAGAAAAGAAGAGCTGGAGGAAGACATGCAAGGAAGTCCTGGAGAACTAAAAGCCTATATAGATACAGCTGCAGAATAACTTAATTAAAGAACAATGTCCAGGTAGCATTTTCCCTGCTCATTGAAGGGGGACTGGACCAAGATGACCTTTAAAGATCCCTTCCAACCCAAACCATTCTAGGATTTTATGATTTTTTTGTCCAGGGAGGATGCTGTTACTTGCACGGTAGAGCTTGCAGGACCACAGATGTAGAACGGCCAAGCAGAGAACATGACAAAATGCAGGAGAGAATGTCAGGTGATGTGGAGCAGTAACACTGAGGTGCATAAAAAAATAAAAAATAATTTTAAAGAATCAGGTACTACAGCCACAAACAAGAGTATAATAAATACAGTCCTGATCATCGATTGCAGAGACCTTATGTGGTCCAGCTGTACGGAGATGGCACAAGGGTAAAGAAGGAAAAGGGTTGTGAGCTGTAATTAGAGTGTAATTCTACCAAAAACCCAGCACCCAAATGAAGACCCTATTTCATCTACAACCATGGAGAAAATTAGGCTAAAGACTAAACCCCATCACCTGCTCAAAACCCAAGTTTCTGACTGCCTTATTTCAAATAACAGCATTTTTTGGAGGGGATCCTTCCAGCCTTTCTGCCTTTTGCAGTCTTGGAGGAATTAGGAAGTGCATAATATAAATTAAAAATAAAATAATTGAGAAATATGGGAAGTTTCAAGAGTTTACCAACAAATTCCACCCCTTCAGCTGTTCAATTTTTAATGACTTCAGCAGCAAAAAATTACCCTTGCTGGAATGGCCCGGATCCAGGAATGAATTTCATTCCAGCTGCTGTGTTAAATGAATGATTAATAGATGTCTTTGTCCTGGCTGCATCTGCCTTTCACGAGAACATCGACGTTAACCTGGGCATAACACCCCAATTCTGCCTTTGGTGTATTTTTCACTCCACCTCTTCACCTTCAAGGAGATAAGAAAGAGTCAGATGGGCAGAAGCTAACGCAGTGTCACCATAAAAAGGGAAATAAACTCAGTAAAACCCAGTTCTCCCAATGCAGAGTTAAATAAGACAAAGAATTTGGAATACAAAGAATTTGCAGAAGCTACAGAGCTCCTGCAAGGAGCCCAAGTTTCATTTTCTTGCCCATTCTCCTGGGCACGGTGATTAATTATGAAGGCTGCAGAAAACAAGCGAGCGGAGGGGAGCCGATTCCCTGCCGGCAGCACCGAGCCCCAGCCTCGCGCGCTGCTCATCCATCACCCCGCACCGCTGGCAAACCTCAGCCGAGGGCAACGTCCGCTGCCCACAGCCCAAACCGCACATCCCCAGCAACAGCCTGCCGGCAAGCTGGGAACTCTGCCTGACCTTCAGCCATTCCCACCAAAAAGAACCACCAACTACAGGTTAATCTCCTTCAGTATCTTTTTTTTTTTCCCCCAAGGTATTTGCCAATTAAACACCAGAAACTGAGAACCTTTCTAGATAAAATAAAATAGAATAAACTAGATAAAATAGAATAAAATAAAATAAAATAAAATAAAATAAAATACCCTGTGGCAATTCAATTATACCATCAGGTCACACCACTGAGCATCTCACTCTCAACTCTGCATTGATGTGGTTATACAAATACTGGTTCTTTTTAAGTTTTCTCCTGAATCAAGCATAGGGGTTTTGAGCTAAAAGGCTCCAAATGGTTCATGTAGGGCAAATTCAGCTCAGAATAAGTTTTAACGTCAATGATCCTTCTTCCCCAGATCTTCTACCCTCTAAACCTTTTGGCATCACTGCCACTCCATCACAAGGCCCCACGCCGTGACAGGTTATTAAATCTCCAGCTCAAGTACCACGGTTTTCAGAAAAGGAATTTATAAGAGAAGTTAAAGCTGTTTGTCTGTCAGATAACCCTATGCGGCAGTTAGTTAGGGCATTCCAAGCTGAGATTTCGCTTTCTTTTATGTTTACTTTTGTTTGCCTTTGAGAGAAGAAGTGTTGGGTGCAGCTCCAAACAAATCAGAGCTCTTGGCTTTCCACCTTAGGTCAACAGCAACGGCACCCAGGGTATCTTCCAAAAGCTCCTCCAAAATTGAAGTTTAAACCAATGGTTGGCTAAAAGAACCCAATGAAGAACCCCAGACCATGAAGGGATGGGACATGGCGGTCTGGCTGCTCGGCATTTCCAGACATCACGACAGATCCGAGGTTTAATGAGAACAGGCAAAACAGAGAAGTTGTGGATGCCCCATCACTGGAAGTGTTCAAGGTCAGGTTGGACGGGGCTTTGAGCAACCTGATCTATTAGAAGATGTCCCTGCATATTGTAGGGGGGTTGGACTAGATGATCTTCAAAGGTCCCTTCCAACCCAAACCAGTCTGTGATTGCACGATTTTAGAGTCCTTTCAAAAGACCTCCAACCTGATCTCGTGCAGCTGCGGGCAACAGCTGCAACAGATTTCTAAAACACCAACTAATCTGAATTTACTCCCAGCGTTCAAAGTTTCCTGATCTAAATGAGTTCAAAGAGGTGGAGAAGCAGTATGCAGGAATTCGGAGTAAGAGGATCCCTCGCACAATACCCGAAGTGCCCATTTGTAACGTAGGTAAGATGAGCTCTTGACATTGACCTTTAAAAGCCAGCATCTTGATGGATGTCATTCCAGGTTAGGGAGGGAAAATGAGGTTTAGTTTATCTAAGACACGACTGCCTCGCCGTGAGCAGATGACACTCCAGAAGGAGAACTTCAGGGATGAAAATTATTTTCATGATACATGAAGGAATAGAAAATGTTCTTCAGATTTTACAACTGCTCGAATAAACTCCCAGCTTCCCCTACGTCCCACGAAAACCCTCTAGCAGCCTTCTTGGAAAAGCTTGCAGAAGCATCTATTGACAGAGCAAGCTGACATAGCAACGAGAGCAGATCAGATGAGACCATCAGATACCTCCACTACTCTGTGCCTTGTACTTTACATACAAAACCCACAAACCGCCTTACACTGACCAGCTACAGTGATCTTACTGCATCAACACCAATCATCTCCTAATTATTTATAGAGACAAACATTCCATCACGAGATTTATCTTGATGCTCCAACAGCCAAAAACTCTTCCAGGAACCTGCAGCTTCTCCCAAAACAGGGATGTGCTCCTACGCCGACAGCAGCATCTCTTTGGCTCACCTGCACGTGCCCATGGACCACCACTGGAGCTGAGCAGAATAAATACAACACGAATACATGAGGCTCAGCACTTCACTGAAGTGATTAAATCCACATGATCGTGTTAGCATCCTTTGACAGCCAAGCTCCAGAGAGGTTTCCTACCCTCTCCAGGTAGCAAACAGCAGACAAGGAGCATCCGAGGTAAATGTCTGAATGGGAAAGCAAGAACAAAATAGCTTTGTTTTGTTAAAAAAGCAACAAAAGCAAGCAGCACGTTCAAGCCTGCGTGTTTGCCGAAGCCAGCAAATTCAGCACTTTCCAGCCCAGCTTCTTGCACCGCTGAAAAAAAGCTATAAGAAACTGGAAAAGTCGCTAGGTTATGATTTCTGCATCTAGAAAATTAAGTTCATTGTAAATGTCTAGTTTAAGCAACTGTCAGCACTTAATGTTCTATTTACTCCAGTCCAAAAGAGCAAACTTTAAACAAAAAAGTGAACTTCATTAAGCACTTCACACTCTTTTGGGCATGCCAGCTACAGCGGTGAGCAAGATGCTTTTCCCAGCCTCCATGCTACAAACTCCGACACACCAATGTGGTGTTTAAAATCCCAAAGTCCCTCCCAGTCCAGAGGCTGGATTTACTGAGGAAGAAATTGGTGACAAAACACAACTCAGCCCAACTTTTCTCATCTCAGAGATGCTTCGAGGTTGCTCAATCCCTGCTCTGCATCAGTGGCTCCAAGGCTTATGGAGGTGTCTATGCACACACGTGGCTGTTGCAAATTCATGGCAGCTGAAGCTTTGACAGCAGAACACATCTAAACCATGGTACAAGGAGGACATGGACCTCTTGGAGCAGGTCCAGAGGAGGCCATGGAAATGGTCAGATGGCTGGAACACCTCTCCTGTGAGGAAAGGCTGAGAGAATTGGGGTTGTTCAGCCTGCAGAAGAGAAGGCTCCAGGGAGACCTTATTGTGGCCTTTCAGTACTTAAAGGGGGCTTAGAAGAAAGATGGGGACAGACTTTTTACCAAGGCCTGTAGTGACAAGACAAGGGGCAATGGTTTTAAACAGAAAGAGGGTAAGGTTGGATTGGACATAAGGAAGATATTTTTTACAATGAGGGTGGTGAGACTCTGGAGCAGGTTGCCCAGAGAAGTTGTGGATGCCCTACACATCCCTGGAACCATTCAAGGTCAGGTTGGATGGGGCTTTGAGCAACCCAATCTAGTTGAAGATGTTCCTGCCCATGGCAGGGGGGTTGGAAATAGATGACCTTTAAAGGTCCCTTCCAACCCAAACCATGCTGTGGTTCTACGATGTCCCCATTTTTGGTGGGGTGGCCACACTGACAACTGCCACCACAGATGCTCCCACACCACTACCCCTGTCACCATTACAACTGGAAGCAAAAAGGTGACAACCGCCCCTATGAGGTACAGCAAAACCTACACCTTGTCCTTCTTCACCTGGCTGCTATCCTGGCGACTAGCATGAACTGCTCGGGGAAGATGCAAGAGCACACAAAGGCATGGCCAAACCTTGGGTGTTGGGTGTTGGGGGGGGGGGCAAATTGCAGAATACACAGTTCAGCACAGCTGTGGGGTTCATCATCAGTTCTCCAAGTATCAACCCCAAACTTCTGAGCCTTCTCCTGAGAAGTAGGTGGACGATATATCCTCACCCATGTATGTGTACCTAGTAGTGGTAATCCAACATTACAAGACACTGCCAACAAATAAACTTGAAATCAAAGTTATTAGGTAACAGGCAGGAGCTTATTTTTGGTACCAGCTGGGTCAGCAAAGGAATCACTCATTTCTGAATGTTAAGCATGATTACCAGTGCTAAAATCACCATTTTCCTTCTACCCACCCAAAATTTGCAGCTACAAACTCCTCTGTGTACGTCCACCTTGAGGCTTTAAGGCCCTGCTCTGAAGTGATAAATAAAAAATCAATAGTCAACACTCGGAGATGCCAGGCAGCTGGTTCCGTAACCCAGCTTCTGCACACTAAGGGATACTCTGAAACGAAGCCTTATTCTCCTCCAGGTTTCAGGCTGGGCTTCAGCCAGGATGTCCAAGAGTAAGAGTTTGCATTTCTCTCTCAAGAACCATCTCCAAGTCAGGTGTGGACACATCTGGCCACCGTTTCCTCTCTTCCACCACATACTGCAGGACAACCATACACACATTACATATATACCTACAAGCTGCAAGACCTTCTTGGCTAGAAAACATGTTTAATGATGCAAAACCTCCACGAGCTCTGGGTAAGGGAAGGGTGAATTTTGCTATTGAAATTGAAACTCAGCCTAGAATTGCTAAGCGACAAAAACAAAAGATGTTCTTCCCAACGGATGGCGTGTGTTATAAACTCTGCAGCGGTGCAAGCTTGATATTCAGCAGTAAGAAGTGCAAACTTAGGCGAAAAAAAAAAACGCAGAGCAGGCTTCTACCCCTCTAAATCCCTAAAATGCCTGTGCCAAAGGGGTTAAGTACACAGCAGACTGCATGAACTTGGAGCGGCAACCAAGGAATCCAAGCACAAAGCCAAAATTATAGAAATCAGGGTTCAACTGCAAAACCACAGTCATCATAAAACTTCCTCCTCTTATGTTGCTGAAGTGGGGCTTAGTCCACTGGGAAGATGATACAGGGAAAGGTGTTTAAAACAACATCTGCACAGACTGACAAGACCCTGATGCTTCGATGAACTTGGTCTCTATGAAGAACTGCTTGACACATGCCACAGAGGACAGAGGTGGGCACTCGGATAGGAATGGGGACACCTCTTTATCTCTTCTTCCTGAAAATATATGGAGGTATTTACTTAGTCAGTAGCAAGACTTGCTACATAATACATATATGCATTTTTATATATATTTATATATTAAAATTTATTATTTTATATTTCTATAGGTATCAATGACAATTCCCTGCCTTGATGAGGATATATAATCAGGGTAGGAGACACAGTAAGGACACAGCTCCCACTGTTTGTCACCAAACCCAAATGCCTAGCATCCCACCCAGAGCCAGGCAAAACTTGGAGCATCCCTATGCACCCAGGGATCCACACCTGCACTGGGCTGACTCCCCTGCTGTGTAAATGGGCAGGCTACAGAGCATGGGGATTTTGGTAGCAGCCGTGGTCTTGATGCTGCAGGGGTATTCGAGGAGGTCTCCGTCCCTTCCACCACAGCGGGTGGAGGCTGCACACGAAGCAGAAATGTCCCCAAACGGCCCGTGCATGGCCCATCTTCAGGAAAAGGCAGGAGCTGCTTGCTTAACTCAGGGCTGCCTCGGAAGCGGATGCGGTATGTAGGTAACTGCGCCTTAGGACATACCCCCAAAGGGAAGGAGCCTATTAAGAAACCAGACGATTAACCCGTAGCCCAGTATGAGCAGAGACCACCCCTGAGGGGTACACTGGTGTACTAATGGCATCGGCCCCGAGGTTGGTGGTCCTGCTGTCTGATCCCTTCTGAATCGATAAACCACTTCTTCAACCTTTGCTCTTCTAATGCCAGAAGGACACTGTTCTTTTGTACTTTCGGGGTACTTTCCAGCCCCAAAATGCTTCACAAACAACACGGTTGGGAGTGAAGTGCTACATGCAGACCCTCCGCTTGCCAGGGGAAGGATCCATACCTCCTCACTCCTCTTACTGTAGTTTTAATGCCTCGTAAGAGGTTCCACAACAGGAATAATTATAAACCGGTTATGAAAATAGCTGACCTCCCATGGAGCAGAGAGGTCCTAAGGGTTCAATTACATGACAAGTGAAAACAATCAAGAGACACCCTGGGTTCAGCCTTGCTTTTAAAAATGTCTTGCCTTTGTTATTCTTACTTAATTGTAATGGCTTAGGTAACCAACCTTAATTGCGAGCCAGCTGCATCTGCGGTGCACACAGCGACCCTGGTACCTGCAGTGCCCGTCAACAAAATCAGGTCTGCTGAGCTGGGATCGTCCAGAGCATCCTACTTATTCCCAAATGGGAATGAACATCAAAAAGGCTCGTTATGTTTTTAAAATAAAGCTCTAATGATGATGACGTTGTTTTAATGCAATGCCACTTTCTTGTTCAACAGAATTTGTACCAGGAAAACTTGGGGAAAAGGTGCGTTTGGGGTTGGTTAAGGCTCAGCACCAGGAATCACCAGCCATGGACTATCAGAGATGGGCTTCTCATGTGGTCACCTCCAATCCTCCTCCCTCTCAAGCCTGAAAAGCAGGAGAAATGCTTCTCCAATGAACCACAGAGGGGAAAGAAAGTAACTTATTTATGTTGATCTTATTCTCCAGATCACAGAATCATAGAATAGAACAGTTTGGGTTGGAGGGGACCTTAAAGATCATCTAGGTGCCTCTAGAACCACAAAGGCACATGAAAATTAGTATCGCAACAAAAATAATCCCAGTCTGACCAATAACATGCTCAGAAACCCACTGCACATACAGTGTCTTCAACAGGGGGATACAGGACAGATCCCAGTTGGTCTCCACCAAGGAACACGGTGGTCTCGGTTCCCACTGCACAACTCATAGATAGTCCTGGAGCCAAGCACTGTGTAGGAAGCTCTCCTCCAGCAGTCCAACCTGGAGAGAGCGCCCTTCTCCGAAGGTGCAGCGCAATCAGGGCCAGCTTACACCCATCCATCACCATAAGGATGCGAAGAACCCGGCCTGGTCTATTATGAATTATTTTAAAAGGAAGATATGTGCACCTATCATCATCTCCGCACTGCCATCAGCAGCAGTTAGAGCAAAATTATATACTACTAGCAAAGCAATTTGATAAAATAGCTGCATTACAGAAGAGCGTACCCTGAGACTGCTGAAGGCGGCACATGCAAAAAGGGACAAAACTCACAGGAAATTTTGAAATCCTTAACCCTTAGGGATCCCAATCTCATTATGTTCTAAAGATTCAAATGCACACAAGTTTAATCTTTTCATCTGTGCACAAAAAAAAAACCAAAAAAAACAAACCCTGACCATTTTCTGCACCGCTCTGAGGGTTGAGTCTCCATCAGGCAAAGCACAAAACGAGGGCAGACAAAAAAAAGCAGCGGGGACAAGTGGCTCTCACTGAATGATGGACACAGCAGGAATCGGGAACCTCTTCTTTTTTACAGAAATCCTGCTGCTCAGCAAAGCCTCTGCTCTGAAAGAGGCTCCCACTGACTTCCAAACCACAGCGGGATCCGGAGCCTCTGCCCTCTCGGAGGCAGGATCCGGATGGTGTGACAGAGGGTTGCTCAGGAGATGGGGCACTGGAATGACCTCCTAACACCCAGCACCAAAACAGCTCGCTGCTGCCCTATTTATAATAATTGTTTCCAAGCAAAAGAAAAAAAATTAATTCTCAAATTGCTACGGTTTAAAAAGCTGCACATTAAATGGGAAAACTACAGACTGCCTCCTCTTCCCAACACGCAGCAGTGAGAAAACGAAAGACCACTTGTTCCCTACAAGTAGCTGCTATCTGTGGTCCAGCAGCTACCTCTTTATGCCCAGGAGATGTTTTCAGTTCAATATAATCCCCCAGAATGAACCTCTGCTTGGTTTTGTCACAGAGCCTTCCCAACGAAGTCAGTGATGAAGTCTCTTGGACCAGAAAAGCTAGCATCTTCATCCTTCCTCTTCAGAGCATCAATGCATGCCTCTGCCACCAGAGATTAGGAGAAAGACTTTCCCAGGGCAGGATAAGTTGTAGCTGCCCACTCCAGGGATTTTTTTTTGCATCTTCTTTGAGCCGCTGCCATCAGAGAGGGGATATCAGATCAGCGAGACCTCTGCTCCAAATCCACTCGAGCTGTGTATTACAACAGGACCCAGAGGACCCGAGAGCGGAGCGTTATTATGATTGGCATTGCACAAATACACAGAATTAGATTGTCCCTGCCCCAGATGTCAAACCCAGAATAGATTAGACTAAGTGAAAGGAAAAAAAAAATGACCATCTCCATTTTATAAGCAGGGCCTCCAGCCAGAAATTTCAGTGTCTTGCCAAAAGCCCTAAGGAGGACTGAGACATGCCAGCCCAAACCTCACAGGAAAGCTGATCTCCGCAAGCAAGCTCTTTGGCTCTCCCTCACCCACTTCACATCGGGTCTATGAACCCTTCTGGTGACCAGGCAGCTGAGAAGATGAAAGCCACACACTCCTCTTGTCCGCTTACCATTTAGTTTTCATCTAAGCAGTCACGGCAACCTCCAGACTTAGACCAGGCAGCGTTTCAGCAGCACCTCCGCATCCTAAGGGTGGTAACATGCTGGAGCAGGTTGCCCAGAGAAGTCGTCGATACCCCATCACTGGAACTGTTCAAGGTCAGGTTGGACAAAGTTTTGAGCAACCTGACCTAGCGGAAGATGTCCCTACCCAAGGCCGGGGCG